>CP045906.1:6688035-6700748 GCA_013387185.1 Caligus rogercresseyi
TAAGAACTCTCTAAAAGGGAGAATAACATTAATGAGGCATTAAAAAAATTAATTTAAACTCTATGTTTAAATGGGAAAAGTTCGTCATTTCATTGACTGAATCGGAAAATGATCGTGTCTTCAATAATCGAAATTTGAAACAAATTGATGTTTATAACGCCGCTTTACATTACGGCTTTACAGAAGATGAAATTGCTGGTGCGCAAGCGCAATATGGATTTGGATACGCTTCCTTCTATACCAACACTCCAATGGACATTCGTCCACGACTGCAAAGATTGAAAAAGCCTTACAAAATAAATGTAAAGGATCAAACGGCGAAATAAAGCCTATCTGCATGAAAATAAAGGATATAGACACCTTTGAATGTGACAATAAGAAATATTTTAAGATAACTGCAGTTAACACATTCAAACGTGTTGATGAAATTAAATTAAAAAGCTGGATCAATAAATTTGTAAAATTGTCAAGGCTTACCCTGAGCTAAACCCTGAAGACGAAGACGCGGAAAAAATATTCAAAATTATAAATCTGTATGGAGAACGTCAAATTTCATATTTGAGGTTGAAGGGGATCCATCAAATATCCCACAGATAATCCCTGTTGACGATTCCCTCGTGAACTTGAGATTCGTTGGCGTGCGTCAACAGTGCCAAAAATGTTTTAGATTTGGTCACTCGAGAATCAATTGTACAGAAAAAAGACTACAAATTATTGAGTACAAGACCGTACTTCAATATAAGACTATCGAATATGAAAAACACAACGCAAACTCTAAGTCTGACAGAAGAACTAATGATGACACAGAAAGTGTTATAAATTCTACTGATGCTCAAAAAGAAAAAGAAACAATCAATAATGTCAATAATGACGTAAGAATTGCTGACTTGGAGGTTACCCTTTCGGAACTCTCTACTAGACCAGTAAGGGAAGAACCATTAAATACAGAATCTGACAGTACAGTTACAAAGTCCCCATCTTCTTTAGATATTGGAAACAGCGATGACAAGGAATGTTCAGAGGGTTGTCAAGACTTGGGCAATGAAGAAAGTCAAGTAAACGATTCAGAGTCTAATGGTAGAGATAGTTCAGATGAATTTAGCTGCAACAATAATATGAACGAGGAGAATTATTAATCAATAACAATCCTCAATTAAGAAAATCTAGAAAAACTCCACCTGGCATCTCTAAAGTTAATATTTTATCTTCTCGCTCAAGATCATCCTCGATCACAAAAAAAGACTAGCGCCTGAATCCCACGGTTCAAAAAATAGTCCGTCAAAACCTCAAAAGTTTTTGAAACCATCATGACGACTCTCTTATCCTTGAACGTAAACTCCCTTCAAAGTACAAAAAGAAAATATAAGCTGTCAAGGTTTCTCAAATATTTAGAGCTACCTGACATCGTAATTTTATGTGACACGGTGCAATTTCGAAAACCATTTTTCTCTTCCTCAAGTATATAAGTCTTTTTCGTCATTTGACGCCAGTCTAACAAATCCGAAACGTGGAGTTACATTATTAGTTAAGAAAACCTTCCAGCCCAGCATTGAATTTCGATGCTCTAATGGAAATCTATTAAAAATCAATTGTAAGTCAAAAGATGGGCATTTTGATATAATAGGGATCTATGGCCCTAATAACGACGATGCTGATTTCTTCAATGTGAAACTTAGCTCAATAATAACACATCGACCCACTATTATGGCAGGTGATTTTAACGTTAAACTAAAGCCCGGAAGGGACTCTAATCGAGACCATATATGCTCAAATCCTCGAGCTACTAAAGCTTTAATATCCCTCATCTCCTCCTTTGATTTTCATGACTCCGCGGACATATGCCAAAACTATAAGCATACTTTCTTTTCTGTTGATAAATTTTCGAGACCTGTTTCCTCTAGAATTGATTTGATACTGTTCAAAGGTTTCCGCGATAGCTCATTGAAGTCCTACAGGGTCGTTGATACTAGTTTATCAGATCATCATGGTTTGATAGCCAACATTGACATCAAATCTAGGACCTTGAAGCATAAAACAAGCTGGAAACTGAACTCCGAATTATTGAACAACCCAGAAATAAATGAAAGAATCATTTCTTTAATTGAAACTACCAAATCTCATGTTAAAAACGGCAGTGAAGTTTTCACTGAAATGGAAGGCTTGTTAAAAAAATGAAAGGGATCTTTAGGAATGCCGGAGCAGTAAAAGCAATGCAGAAACGAAGGGCAATCAACGAAATCGAAAACTTTGATAAAGAAAAGATTTCACAACAAGAAAGAAATTTTAAATTGGATCAACTTTACCGAAAGGCTGATCTCATGCACAGGACTAAAAAAAAATTGAAAGTATCTCAGACCTAACCCATTCGAGATTACAGTGCGTTAAAATAGAGAGAAAAAGAGAATCATCTAAAAACATGTGTATCGTAAACTCCATTGGAGAAACTTCTAGTCACCCTGATTTTATATGTAGGGAAATTAGCTCCTACTACTCCAAATTGTACAGCTGCTACGACTGCAGAGATTCTATATTATGCGCCCGTTGTAAGTTGGCGAACGCCGACTTTTGCGAAAGCATAAGATGTTCCGTGGACGACAGTCTACATATTTTAGACGAAGACAAAAACGAAATGGAAGTCCACCTAACTATTAAAGAAATTGAATATGCAATAGTAAATAACGCAAAGGTCAATAAGTCACCTGGTCCTTCCGGCTTAACCTTTGAATTTTATAAAAGATACCTGCACAATCTATCTCCTCTCTTACTCATGTTTTATGAAAAAGTTTTAACCGTTGGACACTTCCCAGAATTTGCCTCAGATGGGAGAATAGTCTTAATACCTAAGAAAAATAAAGATCCGAAATTTTTAAAAAATCTACGTCCTCTTACTATGCAAAATTCGATTTACAAGATATTTTCATATATTTTAGCTAATCGAATAAAAGGAGTTTTAAATAAAGTTTTACACGATTCTCAGTATGGTTTTTTAAAAGACAAGCTTATGGATAATTCCTTTTACTCTTCAAACACTTACCGAATGTGAAAATCATACGTCTTTAATGGCTATTGATTTTGCCAAAGCGTTTGATTCTTTATCACACAATTTTATTGTCCAAACACTTTACAAGAAAGGTTTCGGCGATTTTATTATAAGAATGGTTTGTACTTCCCTTGCCAAAACAAGAACCCTAATAGAATATGGAAGCCACAGAGCACACTTTTATAATTATAGAGGTGTTCGCCAAGGAGACCCCATGGCTGGAATCCTTTTGTCTTATGCATTGACGGTCTGCTCCAAAGAATTCACTCTGATCCGAACATTCGTGGATTTAATTCATCAGGAAAGGTGTTAAAATGTTTGTGCTACGCAGATGACATGACCATGACATATTCTGGTAATCCACTTCAAACCATAAGATCAATCGGCAGAACATTTAAAATTTTAAATCAATTCTCTATTATTTCCGGCTTAAAAATAAACGTTGAAAAGACTGAATTTCTCAGCCCCTTTGGAGGCATTGTAGAAAAAGCCTGGCCAATACTAAATTCGTCTGATCATATGAAGATACTTGGATCTTGGATTGGATCTAACAGTTCTAGGTTAAATCGTGATCTCATGATGTCAACACTGAAGAAATCGTGTTCTTTTTTCCACTCCCTCAACTTAAACGTGTGGGATAAAGTCAGAGCCTGGAATACCTATATTGTCCCAGGTGTAATTCATTTACTTCGTGTTACACCTTTTCACCAAGGAACATCCGAAGAACTTCTAACTATGGAGACTTCTCTCTTGGGCTTCCACAAAAGAAGAAATATATCCCAAAAACGAATTCACAATCCACTCAGACTTGGAGGATTGGGAGTCTTGGACGTCCAAAATTTATGGAAATCTTTAAATTGCTTTTGGATTCGAAAGCTATGGGACAACAGCCACTATTGGTCTTGTTATATCAAGCAATATTTAAAAAATAATGGAATCGACTATAATGAATCCCCCTATCACGGGCTATCAAAAGTTTTACCCACTATCTCTATGTTGTCTGAAAGAATAAGAGAATTTGTAATAGCTCAACAGAGTGCATCAAAACATATGAAACGTCCTTAGCTTGGGAAATGCCTCTTTTAAATTGCCTAAATGTATCGATCCCAAAAACTTTGAATGCTCACATTGCAAGCGATGTTATACATTCATCGAAATTTTTAAACAGACTTGCACATAAGTATTTACTAGTGTTTTCGGGAAGCTTTCTAGAGTGAATCGTCCATTTTTACCCTTCAGGATCAAGATCTCCATTTTATCCACAAAGATTTTACGCAATGCTTCCACAGTCTCAACAATAGTACCTTTTAAAGCCTACTTAAAGAGACGTGGGATACAAAGAAGTATAAGCGATTGTGTCGCCGCTGTGAATAATAGATTTCTTACGTCCTCAGAGAAATGGTTCAAATACCGACTTTTGACCGGTTCGCTGGAGGTTGCAGGCAAGTTTTTCAAAGACGATCGAAAGAACTGTTTCTTTTGTAAAACACACCCCGAGACCAGATCATCTCCTTTGGAACTGCCCTGCATTAGCAGAGACTTACCAAGCCCTCCAAATCTCACTAGAAAGACCAAAACTTCTGAGGAAGACTTTCTGACATTCACAAAGAATGCCAAATGTGACGCCGTCATAACTAAAGTTCACTACATATTATATAAAATGCGAACAGTTAAAAACGACGACCTTTCTTGTATCATCCCAATCGCCTCTTTATATTCAAAATTTATTAGAGATATAATTTTTATTGATATGTTTGTTTTCAAATTATTTAATGTTTTCTTATATTTTCGTTTAAATGATTGTTATTTATTGATCGTTTTTCACTAAATATGTGCACAACCTTTTTGTATATCGTTGGTTGATCTGTCGAAATATATGCCCACTGGGCCAAGAAAAAAAAAAAAGCTTAAGAACTTTAAAAGGGAATTATTTGAAATTAATATGATTCAAAAAATTAAATTTTTAGTCAATAATATGTTTTGCGACATTCAATCGGTCGATCCTCTAACTTAGATCATCTTGTCGAATCCAGTATATTTAGAGATACAACAAGCAACTTTTTAAATTGAGGGTCAAAATTAAATCTGCAGTTGGCCTTACTACATGAGATATCATTCTCTCGTGGTCGTGCGAATATCGATTCAGAGCCACGAATATCATCCTTGAGATTTCAAGTGTTTCATGAGCCTAGATTTTTCAAATACTATTCTAATAATAGATCTAAATATTAATTATTTGGACCATCTATCGGCACTCAATTTCGTTATATGCTACTCGCCCTTAAATAGATCTTTACAATCATCATTAAACAATAAAAAATTGAGTTCCAATAGAATTTTTTAAGCTTAGTAGTGATATTCACTTAGCGTCAAATAACTAAACATACAAATAACTTGGTTATTTTACTTTCCTTACAGTTATGAAAATTATAAGTGATTATACCGATCTGAGATGTAAAACACAAAAGTCAGCTGCCGATTGGTATATATACCGATGGGTATAGATAAATGTATATAGCCACACAATGCTAAAGGAATCAATGTTACAATTTGAATAGAAGCTTTTGAGATCTAGCGATGAGGAGGGTGTATTAAATTACTCTCTAAAAAACACAAGACAGTCCCTTCGATGGATTTCCTCAAGTCCACGAGTCCTGACGAATCTTACTCCTTACCCAAGGTTCTTCCTCCATAATGAAGATTGTAAGCAATTATGTCGCAATATTCGTAAAAAAACACATTAGCCTTCGTTTCCTTTCTCTACTTTTAGGAATACTTTGTCCATTAATGTAATTGTTTTTTCAAGTGACTGACCAATTTCTGGTCATAACAACCATAGATATAAAGATTGAGAGCTTATTCCCTCCAATCAGCATCGTGTAGCTGTATCAGGACACAATGACGTATTTCTCAGAAGAATCCATCCTCCAATAGCAGAGAAACATACTCGTTCAGCTGTATTCTGGACACAATGACGTATTTCTCTGAAGAAAATAGCTTTGTATATCTTAATATCTCTATGATAAACATTAAGAGATTATTTCTCTATGTCGATTCCCATAGATTAATCGACAGCTGTTCTTTCCCTTTCTATCCTAGGTTGATACAACGGGTAAGCAATCCCCAAAAGAGTTCACATTTTATTACAATATATGATTTTCTTGACCCCTGCCGTTTCTCTTGTGTTCATTACCAGTGGAATCTTATATATTGTTTGCGTGCAGCTTTTCCTAGTTCTTTAGACTGTTTTTTCTCAAATTCATGTTAGAATGTTTGTTTTGCACAAGGAGGAGGAATTGATTGTATGTGAGTCAGTTTGTGACTTCATTCCCTTATATTTTCTTCTTCTTCATCAACTTAATGGACATTACAAGATCCCAAAAATATGCTTCCCTCTTGATTTCATCTTTATTTTCCTTTCTATCTACATAGAGTGTAATCTCAATCTAAAGTTATATAGCAAGTTTTATAAACTGAGAGCCCTCTATTTCATATCTCAATTAATTGAATTAGTTACTTCTTCACTGTTGATTGATGAAGACGTTTTTGGGCAGAAGAGGAGGGGAAGAGTGTTTGGATATTGTATGAACGAGGTGAGAGGTCTTCTTCAAAGAAGCCTCTTTTTGTTTGTAAACATTTAACGGTTTATTAAGCTTTGAGGCGGCAATGCATATTTGCCTGTGAAGTGGAATAATCATAAATTTAATCAAGCTAACATGCTCATTTAGCAACAAATTCAAGACTTTATTATTTTTTATCCCTTAGAGCTTTATCTCTGGTTCTTTCTCTTTCTATCTCTCTCTTTTTTTTCTCTCTCTCTCTCTCTATATATATATATATATATATATATATATATATATATATATATATGTTGATGTATTCGTCCGTGACAATCGATCCTCAAGATTGATTTTAATAAGCCACATGTTGTTCGATCTACGTCTATATTAATACTTTAATATTCACATATTATACTCAATATTTACATAGTATACGCAACTTAATATACAATATAATCACGAAACTCTACATGCCCCCCAAGATTTTAAGAGACATGTGCAATTTTGCATATGACATAAAATCTGAATTAAACAATATAATAATGACATTAACATAATTTATCTCCACATATCAACTATCTGAATTAAACCTTACAGACTTTTTTGTTATCATCTTAGGTATATTTTCACAGGATTTCATTTTCATATATCTTCTATTACGAATGAATTCGCGACCATTATTCACAAGTATATATGATCTTTCATTGTCACGAATCTTCTTAACAATCGCTTCGGTTGTCCACTTTTTGGTGATGGGATCCTGTACAATTACTTCATCCCCAACGCTAAATTCTTGGACGGGTCTATCTGAAGCGGGGACGGACTCTTCTTTTCGACGATTGTAAGCTGCAGTTGAATCATTTCTTTGTAGGCGTTAGGTAGCATTGGTAAATATCCTCGCTGTCTTCTATTGAACATCATTTGGGCTGAACTATATCCATCTGCTCTTGGAGTATTCCTCCAAGCGAACAATTCTGGGTCAATATTTTGTTTCCCAGTTTTCTTGATGATAGACTTTACTGATTTGACAGCTTGTTCTGCAAGTCCATTACTTCGGGGATTATATGGTGAACTTAATTATGCACCAAAACATTCGGGAACCCATCTGCAATGACAGATAATCGTTTTAAATCGTCTATCTCGATGAGGAATTCTCTCTTCATGGACGATGTAATGATGACATCAAAAGTAATGCACTTACCACATGAATGAGTTATTTCAAGCTCAGTTGTCCCTACACATTCATGAGGTCATTACTTGCATTGAAAAGTTTTGTTTGGTATCATTAAGGGAATTTTATTGTCCTTCAAGTAATCAAAAGATATTATGCTTTTACTTGATTCGGTGTCTGGCAATGCCATGACCGTGAAGTGCCTTCCGCTCCTTGCTTTAACTTCCACTTCCATCCTCTTAAGAATTGCAGACTCCTTGATCTGGTTTGTGTATGTCCGTGACGATACATTTCGCTTCGGGCTATTCATTCGTGAGGAGTGATAACTACTAGGCTTGGAGTTGAACTTTGAATTAAAATTAGTCTTTGTGCAACACATATAGATAAATGTCCAGGCTTTTACATTTATAGCATGTAATAGAATATTTGCGAGGACAATCTTTAAAATGACTAGTGCTTCCACATCTGTTACATCCTTTACAAACAGACTTATACTTTTTAATGGACTGACCTTGAATTTTATTTATTGAGTGGGAAGCAGGACCCATTGCCCTTTGGCAAGACGTAGCCGCCTCGTACGCCCTTCCGGTCCTTTTGATCTCCTCTCTCGTGGGGTTCTCTAAACTAAAAAGCTTCTCGCGGAGCTCCCTGTCCGTCGTCCCATTTACGTACCGAAAGACATATAGATCGTCCACATTTACTTCGGCCAAATTGGCTTGAGCTCCTTTTTGTTCTAGGCTCGAGACAAAATCGGCCCAAGATTATCCTTGCTCCTGGGAGCAGCGAAAAAACTCTAATCTCCTCTGAAATGGCGGATATAGCAGAAGAAATTCATCTTCTAAGGCATTTATGCATCCGTTTTCGGCTTCTGAAAAGACAGTAGTAGCGCCCTGAATGTTTGGACTTATTCTTTCCCTTAAACTTGCGTCGATCCTTTTATAGAAATGGGTGTGCTGTACATGGAGAGGAAACTTGTCGATGGAATTTTGCGTATAATAGCTCTTGAAGCTCTTGACCCATTCAGCCAATTCATGAGGGTTGTGGTCTTTTGTTAAATTGAAAGGTAGAGAGGAATTATCAATATGGATGGTATTGTTGAATGAAGGTTGTGGAGCTCTATTAAGCATTGGTTCGGCTGGCTGCTCATTTAAAGCCACAATTTCAAGTAATTTCTCGAGCGCCTCTTGATACTTATCGTATTCATCCAATTGTTCATTGTAGACCTCTCCTTGATCAGGATTGATCTCCATTAGTTCTATATGTGGTCCTCCAATGCTTTGTAAGATCTTTGGAGACGGATCTGCGCATCTTCTAAGTACGACTTCCCTTGAGACGTCTTACGGATGGATAGGGATTGACAAGTTCTGACAATTGACAATTGCAAGTTCTGTTTACTTCGGCTTGAGGGTCCCATAGATTTAAAAAAAACTCTTAGGGCGGGTGTCTTTTACACCTTACACCATCTGCGATGTACTTCAACCCCAAGGGATAACCGGCTGAGGCCGGCAGAAACCCCACGATTATATTCTACAAAACTCTTGGACAGGGTCTCTGCAGTATAATACTCGAAATATAGATTTTAGTTTCTTAGTTCGTGATACAATGATTACAATTTTGTTTAAATCATAGAGGACAAAACAAATTACCGAAACATTTTTTTAATGTTTGATGAATCTTAAAATAAGACGTTTAGAATAATATTCAATTATAGCATAATACATCATTCACATTAGTTTAAAAATTATCTTATAAGAAGTATTTTTGTAGAATGACCAAAATTTAATTTTTTGGGACTTTTTAATAGTTTGTGTATATTTTTTTTCCTATAAACTTTATTGAATTTAGAGTAAGTGCATTTATACTTTATAAAATAAACATTATAGTTTAAAATTTATACACTAAATAAAGTCATACAAAAGATTAACGCTCACATAAAGTATAATCACATCATAAAACAAAAGTGAAATCAATTGGATACTAAAAAACATTATATGATTAGGAATAATAGGTTTTATTTAATTCAAACTAGACTGTTTTTTTAATCGTAGTAAAAAATTTAGATGGTGAAGATCCTCTCGGAAC
Source organism: Caligus rogercresseyi (assembly GCA_013387185.1). Lineage (NCBI taxonomy): Eukaryota > Metazoa > Arthropoda > Copepoda > Siphonostomatoida > Caligidae > Caligus > Caligus rogercresseyi. Next base: position 6,697,889 of record CP045906.1, read on the forward strand.
AAGAACGAAGGATGTCACTCACAAATCTCCAGCTTGAATTCTCTGGAATCCTGATGGAGGGCGCCATGTACCGAGCTGCTACTGATAAGACAATGGATTTCAGGTCTCCCTCTGGAATAGGTTCCCCAGAAGATCTGCGATATGCTTTTGCAAATTGAAAAATACTAGTTTGTGTATATTGAAAAAGGAGTCTTTTTTTGGCCATTTATTTTAAACAAAAAAAAAGGCTCCCGACTCGCCACTTTCCATTAATACTTTAATGCACCTTATATAAGCATACACCCTAAAAGGATATATCCCTTCACAAAAAGCATATTAGTTTCTTATTTCTATACAACATAACCTATAAATTCCTTATGCAAACTCATTTTAATTTAAATTGTAGTCAAAATATTTTTTAAAATGTTTTTTATCTTAAGCCTTCTTCGACTAACTTCTTCTTAGTTTTTTTTTGTTGTCATCATCCTTTGTTGGGACCTTTATTTGTATAATATCTATACAAGAAAAAGAGCAACAGTTAGCCCTGAGGAATGAAATTACAAAAAGTATTTCCCCTGGGGGAAGTGATATTTTGATGTGTTAAAATTCCAAGAGAGAATGGATTTTACACATTTTAGAAATGAAGGGTTTGCTTAAGTCTTCTTTTATAACAAAGCTCCATATATGTAAAATTATATTAAAATGAATAAAAACAATTTATATTTACTATGTAATGTCCCTAACTATATGTACTTATTCATATGAATATGGATCAAATTGAATGCTTTAGTTCAATAATTATAGAGAGAATTTTTGTGATGAAGATTCCAGAACTAATGCTTTCAAATATTTGGAATTTTGAGAGAAATGGCCCAAGCGAAGATTGCCTGTGTAAAATAGCCAACATAGAGCATTGAGTTCGAATGGATCGTGGGTCCTAAGCAATTGTTTCGTTTTAACAGATATGGCTGGTTTGAACCCTAATTTATGAAGGGCCTACAGGATATCAGGCATGAAGGAAGGAAGAAGAAAGATCCTATGAGGTAAGTTGATCTGTAGCAGACTCTTTCATTAATTCCCGCCAGATGGCGCGGAGTAGTTTGCTCTGAAATGTCTGCATTTACGTTAATAATATTCTTATTCTTATTCCAATTTAAATTATTTATCATCCAGGTATCATGTATTATAATGCTTAATTACACATATTTATATTTGTACTATTTCTTGTGTACGTGTGTTTGCGTTATTATTAATAATACTTGGTCAAAGAGAGTGTATGAACTCAGAGCTATATTGCTTGAGATCAAAATTTCTTATCTCTCTCTCTTCTCCAGTCTTCAATTAAGACAGATGTATTCATTTCATCTACAGATCCCTAACTGCACCGTTATAAAGATTGTTGCGTATTTTAGGAATTGACTGGGATCCAAAGGTATTCTTGACAAAATTGGAACAAAATTGTACTGCCTCGTCCATACCAGATCTTAAGTTTTAGACGGTTTTAATCTTCAAAAAAAATGATCAATACAAAACTCTCAATTGTCCCTGCCGTACTATATAAGGCTTCCATCTCCCCCGTTAATCGCAGAAAAGGCTATGTTTGAGGAAGATAATTGGCTTCTCAAACTTTTCCATCGACGCTATCTTCCTACTCTCAACAACCTAAAAATCAATTGGAGGAGGTCTAGCTCTTTTTTCTCGGATCATTCCAAGAATTTATATTAAAGTGTTCAGTGACATCACTAGGATCCGAATAGAGAAGGTAGGTCTAATATAACAAATAATGATCTGTATGTTCGTCTTCTATTTGGAACTGATCTAACGAATGCACAAACTGCGAGGCTTTCTGAGACTTGGGGCAGCGCAACGCGTTATATGGAGATGGGTCCCAACTTTTAAAGTGACTGCACTGTGGACATTATTCGAAAGCACACCAAGAAAAAGTACTTTTTCAAAAATCTAGATAGCCCTCCAGGATTGGAAGAAAAAGCGATCAGTAATAAAAATTTAATTCTACATCATACATCACCCGATAGTCTTTTTCGGGACGGACGCTTTCGATTTCCCTTGGAAAGAGCAGCTCATTTGCATATACTTCCCTGTCCATGGCACCTATCAAATGTCGTCGTTAAGCTTCTATGAGGAAGCTGATTCTATTGCCAACGTCCATTTGAAACGGCTTTCTCTTTCCGAAGACTGAGATCTAGGTACTCAAATCTCTCTCTGGAATTTATGACGGTAAAAAGTTCACGGTTCAGTTGCAGATTTCTGCTGGTTGTATATCCTTCGACTTCCATTGCCTTAATTGTGGCAAACTGTACAACGACGTTGAACATGCATTTGTGGATTGCCCGTTTGTCACAATTTTAACTAAGTTTCTGTCATTCAACGTGAAGGGACTTAGACCAACGACGATAAGTATACCAAAGCAACGATCCTATTTGGTCTCCTAAAGCAAAAAGGACACAATTCCCCTAAAAGTAAGGCACTGGAGTTTGCTCTATCAAACTCCAAAGCTTACATAGCGAGTTGTTTGACAAAAAAGAAACTATCAAACCGTCTATTCTTCGGTCCGTGATGATCTCTGCGCTGCGGCCCGATACGCCGCCCTCACTCTCAAGATCCCCTCCGTCTCCGAGATTCATGGGTTTTTTTGCAGGGAACGTCATCAAATTTTATCCTTCAAAATCAGAAAGATATTTTAAAATTATGAAAAAAATTGTGGAAATATTATAAATAGTTACCCGTATGATATGTTTTATTGTTATACTCTTGTTTAGATTTTTATTATTAAAACTTAATTTTTATTTTACTTATATATTACTGTTTTATTTTATCTATTTAAAATCCCTTTTTTAAACAATAAAGGAGAAAAAAAAAA
>CP045906.1:6700848-6720502 GCA_013387185.1 Caligus rogercresseyi
TATATATATCTAGATATATATATATATATAAATCTATATATTATATATATATATATATATATATTAATATATTTAGGTTGTTCTTATTTTTCAAAAGTTTGAAATGTTAGCAACATTGTGGATTTTCTGTTTCTTGGTGATAAAGAAGACGACATACAAAGTTTGAACAAAATCGGTCAACATTACGAGGTCGCACAACGAGGTCAAAAGTTTTAAAAATTTAGTAAAAATAAAGTTTTTCGCAAATTTCTTCAAAATGGTGGACGTTACAGACTTCAATAATAATTATTAATTTAAGGAAATCTAATTTACTACCAGACGTATGTTTGATGTTTTTTAATAAAACAAAGTTTTCAGTAAAAACAAAGAAAAAATGGAGTGTGTATGTTAGCTTATTTCATAGCTTTTTTGTATCAATTAACTTCACTCGCCTGTAGAAGATGACTTGTTCGCTTCAGAGTAAAATAGTACTTTTAAGTTTAGTAAACTTTAGATGATAAATCCAAAATGACCTTGGTTGCATTCTATCAATTCAGAATTCAGTACAATCTGAGTTTACATCATATGATTCAGAGCCTGTATTGACCTATAAGAAATCGATTATGAAAAAAATAAAAAATAATGTGTTTCTTAGATTTGCGTCAAGGTATCCTCTCAAAATTTTACTTTGTCTCTGACGCATTTATAATCCATTATATGCGTCATTTTGTACGCGAGATAGGCTTTTTTAATTACATATAACTCTCTACTTATTAAATTGACATGATTTAGTATACCAAAATATTAAAGCTGGTTAACCAAGCTTTCATTTGATATGTTTGGTGTTCTAAAAATCGCTATACTTTAAGAGATATAAGCAAATACGTACTCTCCCCCAAAAATTGATCTTTTGATATGAGAATATACGATTACCATCTGGTAACTACTGTTAGTGTTACCTGGATAGAAAGAGAAAGAGAAGGGAGGAGTATTTTGCCTCACTTCTCCCTTCTTTTTTTCTTCCTATCCAGGAAACACTAACATTATTACCAGATGGTAATCGTATATTCTCATATCAAAAGATCAATTTTTATTTTTTTCATAATCGATTTTTTATAGGTCAATACAGGCTCTGAATCATATGATGTAAACTCAGATTGTACTGAATTCTGAATTGATAGAATGCAACCAAGGTCATTTTTGGATTTATCATCTAAAGTTTTACTAAACTTAAAAGTACTATTTTACTCTGAAGCGAACAAGTCATCTTCTACAGCGAGTGAAGTTAATTGATACAAAAAAGCTATGAAATAAGCTAACAATACACACTCCATTTTTTATTTGTTTTTACTGAAAATTTGTTTATTAAAAAACATCAACATACGTCTGGTAGTAAATTAGATTTCCTTTAAATTAATAATAATATTGAAGTCTGTAACGTCCACCATTTTGAAGAAATTTGCGAAAAACTTTATTTTTACTAAATTTTTAAAACTTTGACCTCGTTGCGCGACCTCGTAATGTTGACCGTTTTTGTTCAAACTTTGTATGTCGTCTTCTTTTATCACCAAGAAACAGAAAATCCACAATGTTGCTAACATTTCAAACTTTTGAAAAATAAAAAACAGCCTAATATATATATATATATATGTGTGTGTGTGTGTGTGTGCGCGTTTGGAGATATTGCTTTCATAAAGAGCGGCTCTTGAAGCCCTCCTACAAAAAATAAAATGATGTATTATTCTTAAATGGATCGCTGATTTATTTAATAACTTGATGCACAATCAACTAAAAATATTGGTAAAGCTCTGATATAATTTTTTTAGAAAGTTATATTTTAAAGCCGATGACACAATGAAGAGGAGGAGGAGGAAATTTTGTTATATCCTTGAGCTGTCAAAGTCTAAAATCCATGTCTTAAGGACTTGAAGTAGGGGAAAATGTCAATAAAAGCCCAGTATTGTCGTTGTAAGGGTAAAATATATATCTTTTGTAAAAAAAATTATAGTTTCCATATATTTAAACTAAATAAAATAAAAGTGGGGTGTCATCGCGAATTACTAAAATGGAACACAACGAGAGCTATAAACTGACTAAGATGTTGAAAATATATGTTTTTAATGTTCTCTCAGGGTTTTTTTTGTAAACAAAAAAATTTTTGGTATGTCGAGTATACAAAGTATTTTAAGTATTTATATATCAATTCATATATATAAGATCTATTTAAAAATGAGGTTAATCAAAACTGATCTTCTTTTCTCAGGAGTTTAACTTGGACCTTCAACATTGAGAGTTGACCGTGTGCTTCCATTTAGCCAACGCTGTTACTGTCACAATTTTTAATATAATTTAAAAACCATTACATTGTATAATTACATATAATATTAGGCAATTACTTATTTGGAGTAAATGAAGAGTGAAAAATATTAGTCCTTAGTTCATTAAACAAATTTAAGTTATGTAAAAAATGAATTGAAAAACTATAATATGTTGAAATGAAAACATCTCAAGATTATCAGCTCCTCATCTGATGCAAACATGCTTTTCCAAACGGGGAAGGTATTTAAACTCAAGACATATTGGCTGACTTCCCGTAGATATCGTTGTAACGCCGCCTGAAACAAAGTGACCTCATAATGAATAGAGATGACGCAATAATAATTCTTCTCTTTTTACTGTTGGTGACATATCACGAGGACTATTTCCTCCAGCTTGGAACTGGGACAGAGAGTCCAGATCCAAGATCTTTGAAACAAGAATATTTGTAAGATTATGGTTGTTGTTGTATAACTAAGCTACAAGGCTCCTCCTACCTTGATATCAACTCTGTTCGACGAAGGAAGGATGGCTCCCAACACACTATGAATAATAGTATTAAAAGACTGCTCTTGATATTCATGTGGTGAGTGCCAAAAAGCAAACTGTTAATGAGGTACTTAAGTACAAAATCCTGCTTGTAATACCTCACTGGTTCCACCTGAAAGGGTAGCCAATAAGGTGTGTGTTTGTGTGTGTAGTCAAACTTTATATCTGGAAACACATGAATTATATGCACATCAGTCCATATGAATAAAATGAATAAGTAAATAAGATATAAATGCTCAATTTATACGCCTTAACGGTCCCTTGTTGAGGATATATTTGTGGGGAACCCTTATCTATTGTTATTATTATTATTTGGTTACTTAACGAATAAAAATCATATTTATGAATCAAAAGGTAATCAAACGCAAAGAACATATTTTAATATAACGTTAAAATAAGTCCATGGAACCTAATTTTTTTCAATGGATTAGTTAATATGACCTTCACCTCTCGGCAGTCAAGCCCTATTCCTCGACATTGATATTTGAGCAACGCTTCATCTGTAAATTTACTAGAGTCAACCCCTGCACAATAGACAAAATAAAGGAAGAGAAGAACAATATTCAAGAAAACACCTGATGGGAGCCATTTTAGTTGTATATATGACAAGTGCATTTTTGTTGTTTAGCACCCATCAAGCCGGAGTTCAATCCGACATTAGCCGGTCGTAAACTGTCTAGAGCTAACCATCACTAGGAAGGTGTTTGTATATATATTTGGCGGCTTTAAGAGTCAGTGATAATATAGTTATTTAAGTGTTAACCCGTTCGTAGTTTTATTATCCCTTAGAGTATGACACAAGTACAAAAAACATTGTGGAGGAAGAAAGATATGTATTTATACCTTGATCCATCAAAATATAAATGCTATGCCTATTTAATAGAGAAAGGAGAGAGGACAAAAGTAATACCCAATGACGTCACTGAGAGGGATAACTTATATGAAACAAAACACAGGATGACATAACTTGATTTTGTTATTTGTATCCCCTAGAGTACTAATTTGTTTTACGAAGTGGGGGTAGACCTCCCAAAAAAAACACGTTTTTAGTTCTTTTACATATACCACAGCGATTCTGGTCATTTTCGATGCTGAAAACGAATATCTAATTATATAAATAATATTATCTAGCCATTGTTAGAAATCGGACGTCACTGGTTCAAAGGTTTCGTTATGAAGCAAAGCTTTTTGATGTCTCGTATGAAAGGTAATTACAAATACTTTTTTGCGAGTAAGATGATCAAAGATGATGATGGGCTTTTAGCTACTCGTAAAACACGGAAATCTGTACAGCATCAGTGGCTCAAAAAGAGGAAAGTAACTCAAGCAGGTCCATATATTTACCTCCGCCGAAGGAGGTATTGTTTCACTGGCGTTGGTTGGTTTGTTTGTTTGTCAGCAGGATAACTCAAAAAGTGCGGAACGGATTCAAATGAAACTTTGTGGAGGTTGTTGAAAATGCCAAAAGGAACAAAGTGATTAGATTTTGGCATCTCTGAGTGCTTCTTTAAGATGCAAAATGAGCTAAATACTAATAAATATTTCAAGTTAGCTTACTCTGCCAATAGATGTCGCTGTGCTGTGCTCTCAAAGAGGAGAGCACAGCACAGCGACATCTATTGGCAAATGACAAAAAGACCAAGTGATTCATTTGGTGGGGATCGGCGGAGGTTTGCAATCTCTGAGTTCTCTAGTTTATTTTATTATTTCATCATTTATAATATAATAGAAGGGTTAACAAACCTAGTCATAGAATGGAAAAGACGAAAAGGAAATGACAGGTATATTCTCTTCCTTCGTTCTGATTGACTTGTCAGTTTGTATGAGTATATTTCTTCCAGGTCCTGTCAGCTTCTCCCTGAAAATAAAAGTAATTTAAAAAATGGTATTTGGTGACATCACCTTTTCACTCAGTTCATAGAAAAATATGACAAAGAAAGTATTGCTCAAATAAATAAAAAGGATCCAAAAGTTTATATCTCTTGAAATACATAATACATGATAATCAAGCGTATCATAAATAATTAATTGGACTGTTATCTTTCATATCTTTTTCAATAATATGTTGTTTGTTTGTTTAGCTCCTAGATTGGACCCACCTCACCGGAACTTAATCCGGTATCAGCCGGTAGTGAACCTATCTAGGAGCTGCGACCTTCATTATCAAAAATATGTTTAAAACACATAAACATTTATATACTTTAAAAATATATTCCTCCAAGGATAACTTCCTATCTTAATCTCTCCCTTGAGAGCCATCATTCTCTCCATTAATAATATGTTCTAATAATATGATATAATAATAATAATATAAAAAGGTGTCGTTTTTTCATATCATTTTGTACAAGGAGAGATGAGGTAGGACTAAAAAAGTTATATGACAGGGTCGTGGATCATGTCTAAATCAATATATGATTTTCCATAAGTTTTCCGTAAGTTGAGGCATCCGCTCCAGGATGACGATTTTGGGGTTCATGAGGAGTTGATGTTCAGCGGCGAATGAAAAGTGTCAGCAGAGACACCAAACTTTAAATGCAAAACAGCCAAAGGTTAGGAAAGAATAGCATTATCGTCCAATATCCTCACAATACATGATCTCACGAATGACTCTATCTTCAAGTCAGGAAAATTTGTATTTAAACTTTAAAGGGCGGCAAAAGAGCACATAGTCCCCGTTCCGTGGCATCTAAGAATGCGTTTCTCCCCTGATACGAAAGTGGAGGCGGAAATAATTGTCGACAAATACTTAAAAGAATAGGGTTTGAAGATATCGTGGAGGAGTAGAATTCTGAGTTCGATTTCCAAATTTAGCCATGGAAAACGCTTCTCTGCCCAGTTATAAATATCTGCGGGTTGTATTTACTTCAACGCTCATGTAAAGACTGTGGCAAAATTTATAACTCAATTATTCATACCTTTTCGCAATGTCCTGTTCTTAAAATCGTGAGGGACTTTATCAGCCTCAACATTCATCGAATCGACGACAAAAATATTTCCCCCATTCTTCTTTTCGGTCTCACATCTAACCTGCGATCTGCGTCGGAGAAAACAAAAGCAATAGAGTTTGCTCTATCAAGCTCTACATGTTACGTAGCGTCGGGGAAAACTATCAAAACGGAGGAATAAGATCTATTCAAATTTCCTCTACTGCTCGTTACTCTGCGCTGGATGTCAAGATTCAAGGACGTACTGATTCCCAGTGGAGGTTCGCGGGAGATTGGGTTCGCTACTTTCCCTCATTCTCGGACAAAACAGTGAATGATCTTAAAAAACTCTTACGAACTTATAGAGGTTTAATCAGGAACATTTTGTGTGATTAATTTACCATTTTTATTTTAACTGTCACTGTGAATTTTTTTACCGTCTTTACTGCATTGTTTTTTTACAAAAAAAATCTTTTTAACTACTAGAATGTTTGTATATTGAAATTGACTTTTATATTTTGCGATTTAATTTTAAAATAGATGTTTATTTATATATATGTAAGTATATGTAACTTCGCTAAATAGAATAAGGACGAATAAAAAAAAGTTTATGAGCCACGAACTCGTGTGTTTTTTTCTCTTTTGATAAGCGAAGGTATAAAATCAGTATATACATATATACATATAATTTCTACATCAATTTGTAGCACAAGCTTATCGTACCCCTGATATTACTTGAATGGATTAAGTAAACCCTAGGCAATTTAATATCTTATGGAGTTACTAAACCTAATCGAAGTTTTATCGAATGTCAATTAAAGTTGCGAGATTAAATCTGATTTTATTTATCAAAAATATTGTCACTATGCTTTAAGTTATTTAAAAAACTCTCTTTTTAATCCATTTTAATTTATTAAAAAACTCCAACCTTTTCCTATTGACTCAATATATTTTTTTTCCTCCTCATTCACTCATAAATAACCCTAGCCTACAAATATATCCAAATCTAGAAATATTTACCAATTTATATGAAAATGAATCCATAATCCATGTCATAAATATATAAAATATACTCCTTCAGGCTAATCTAATCATCGAGAAGTTTTTTTTTCTTTTTCGAGGTAAGATTATATATTCTTTTTCTCCTTCCTATAAATCGTTTGATGTCGAAATCAAAGATCCATTGAATTATTAATTTATGATTTAGTTCATAACTTAATCTCATATAAAGTTAGAATCAAAGGGATATTTAACTTAGTGTAATCTGTTGCATTGATTTTCCCATTACATATAAGACCCTTCAGGTCAGTTTTTTAAGTTTAGTTTTGTTATATGAGATAAAGAAATCAAACATTGATGATGATCTATTCTATGAAATGATAATACTAATATTTGAACTATTTTATTGCTTCATTTAGAAAAAATCATTTATTTAAGTTATAAAAGAATACAATATTTATGAGTAAATCGACTAAAACACAGATATGTAATCAATATAGATATACGAGGCTGTTTCGGATAAATATGCAAAAAAAAAATAATCATAAAATATAATTTCATTTATATCGAAAGCAACGTTAACAAATCTTTTCCTCATGACTTCCGCCGATTCGAATACATTTCTCCCACCTCTCAACCACTTCCTGAAGGTCTCACGGAACCTATCTTCCAGGATGGCCCTCCCGACCCGGGTCCACTCCTTCTGGACGCTCTTGTCGACGATCTCCTCTCCCTCGAGCATCTTCTTCATAACGGGGAAGTAGAAAAAGTCTGCGGGGCCAAGGTCAAGAGAGTAGGGGGGATGATCGATGACCTTGATCCCCTTCTTGGCTAAGAGCTCCTTCGTGCTATTTGCCGTGTGGCACGGAGCATTGTCGAAGTGGAAGTACCAGTCTCTTTTGGCCATTTCAGGTCGCTTCTCCTTGAATTTCTTTAAAAACATGTTCATGACATCCTTGAACACGGCCGCGGTGACGGAGGTCCTCATCGGGAGATAGTGCTGGAAGATCACGCCGCAGTTGTCGAAGAAGCTGAGAACCATTGTTTCTTCCTTGATTCTTGACGCTTGATCTTCAGGGGCGGGTTGGAGCCCTTCGGGAGCCATTGAGATGACCCTCGTTTGGACTCAGGAGTGAAGAAAGACACAGAGGTTTCATCCGTCGTCACAATCTTGTCCAGAAACATCAATCCGAGCTCAAAATTGAGTTTCAAGAAGGCTTGTACGCACCTCACTCTCTTCATTTTGTGATCCTCTGTGAGCATCTTGGGATCCATCTTGCTGACTTGATTGAGAGCCCAAGATCGTCATGGAGGACGTGGAAAATGGTGTTGATCGACGTCTCGAACTTGAAAGCCAGTTCCTCCATTGTCACCCGACAGTTAGCCTCCACGTACACCCTCACAGCCTCAATAAGTCGTCGGTACGGACCTTCCTCCTCCCGTTCGTGCTCCTCTTGTCTGAAGAGTCCTTCCCGGCCTTAACTAATGCGGTAGATTTGGCTTTGGGAGATGCTGTTGACCTCAAAGGCCGTGTCGACCATGGTCTTCATCTCCATGGGAGTCTTCCTGGTCTTGGCGAGGTCCTCGACGAACTTGTGGATGCGCGACATTTCTTTTTTGAGAAAATTTGACCCAATGTTACGAAATAACGAAAAAAAGCTTGATTTAAAAAAAAAAGTTATATACCGGTTTTAATACATAAGACCGAATCCATCCATTTGTCTGAGCTTTAATTAAGTCTATGACTTAGAAGATTGATGCAATATTTTGCAAGATATAAACTGATTCGCATCATTATCCGAAACAACCTCGTATAACCAATAGGGACATACGTAGACTTCTTTATACACAAATATATTATAGAGATATAAAGATATAGAGAACTGATTCCCTTCAATAGCAGAGAAACAGTGTTCTGTTGTTTCTATGTGTTCAAAATAAGTAAAGTAATTTATACTACGTCATCGTAAGCTGATCATAGAGATATAATCTATCTCTATGATCAGTTTACGATGACGTAGTACAAATTACTTTGTTGATTTTGAACACACAGAACCAACAGAACGTTGTTTCTCTGCTATTGAAGGAATCAGCTTTCTATATCTTTATATCTCTATGAAATATACATATACATGCATATCAACTGGAATTTATACAAATGACATAGGGTTATTTTTCTTACTGGCATTAAATTAAGCATAAGAAATACAGAACATGATGAACACGATGATAGGATAGGGAAACGGGTAAAAGATGTCTAAAAAAATAAAAACCAATTGATAAAATATATTATTAAGATCCCCAGTTACTGGTACAGGATCACGGTGCTCCAATTGTTTTCTTGAGGTAAGGTTTTTCTTTTTATTTGTTGTCTTGATCCACTAGAAGGAGAAAGGGCCCGTTTTTTTGAAAATTTCCCTATGGATGGAGCGCAGAATGTCTAGATTTCTTCGGACGAGTCTTGGGGACCCATAGGCAATCCACCTCCGCAGGTTCTTGAAACATAGAGGGTCCTTTGTACAGTGGATATTATATGCTCGATCTTGTAAGCCTTCTTGTAAGTTGGAGATGTTGATACAAGCCAGTCAGTAAAGATTAATGATACTCCAAGACTTCCAACATTATCTTTTCTACAGTTTTAATGACTGGGACCACTTTAAGGCAGTGATAGAAGAAGTGAAAAGATGTCTCCTCGACCTCCTCACACCAATGACATCCCCGCTTTTTTGGATCCAAATGGGACTTGTTCATAAATAGAGAAGACGTGGCTAAGCGGTATCGGAACCATTTTTGATGGGAGTCTGTAAAGGGATTTTTCATAATAATTTCCGAACACAGCATGGGGAAATCTGCCTTATTATGCAGTAGCCTCAATCGTCTCTCGATGCTAGGGAAGGGACGTCCAAAACATGCAAAGACCTTCGAATAAAATGATTGTCCAATGCCATAAGGCTATGTAGAAGGGGATAAATGGTCCAAGAGATATATTTCCCGCAGAGGTAAGCGAACGAAATTTTTGCAATCGTAAACTTATTATATATTTTTTATCTGTATTTTTCTTTGAAAGAATTTCCGAACAGATGTGAGGTAAGCCTCTTTGAAGAACTCCGGGGAACTTATCAAAGCCCTATTAAAGTTCAGAGGCTCGTTTGCTTTAAGCAGAGAAGGACCCTGTGCAAGTTTGAGCCCCAGGATTTGGCCATTCTCTTCTAGTAAGATCTGCAGGACTTTAAAGATCTTAGAAGTTCTAGTGGGCCAATGTAAATTCTCTCAAGGAAATTATGTCCTGTAGTTTTTAAAAAAAACTTATTTTTTATTATATTGCCCAATAGTCTTCACTGCCCAATAATCTCAGCAATAGACCTCCCAAAAAACCACTTTTTAGTTTTTTTACATATACTCAGCGATTCTGGTTAATTTTTTGATGCTGAAAACGAATATCTAATTTAAAAATTTCTAGCATTGTTAGAATCGGACGTCACTGGTTTCAAAAGTTTCGTTATGAAGCAAACTTTTTTGTTATTACTTATTTTGAAAAAATAGTTTTACCAAATTTAGCTATGATCAATTTATGACTTTAGATTTTTTTCAAATTTTCGTCAAATAATATTTAGTGCCAATAAATGAACATAAGTGCTGACGCACCAACCATATTTTGGAGGATTGCAGGTTGTATTAACATTAAATTGTAGGGCCGCAACTTTATAAGGTTGATAACCACTCATGTAGAGCAAGGCTCGGTAATTAACGGCCCGCAGATCAATTTTGGCATGCCATGTTTGGCCTGTGAGATGATCCGCAAATGATTTAAATATCCTATAAAAAACAATTTCATGACTATTGAAACAATATTTTCTATTTAAAAGATAATTTTTAAGTGAATAAAGAACTGGTGGAATATCTGTGCAGTTATGAATGCCGCAAGGGCATGAACGGTAATTGCATCCAAGAGAGACAACACGAGATGCATCAAGCGACATAAGAACTATGAATAAATGTTTGAATGCATTTAGATTGAATTGCTTTTAAAAGTAAACAGTATATATATTATTTTCGCTTAAAACAAGAGGCAATGGCTAGCTATGCCATTTTCGGACAAAATGACATGCGTCCCAGTTGCAAAGGATTCTAGGGCAATTATTACTCAATCAATAATCCCCGAGATAATTACGAGAGATTCGTATATCTAATTTCTACAAAAAGCTAAAGGAATTATATTCTTGAGACTTTTGACAAATCTAAGAGTCATTATTTGAAGAGCTCATTCGGAACATTGAAACCCCCACAGAATATTTAAAGTCCCTCCGTGACACTTTGCAAAACATAGATGTACCTGACGACATGTTAAAGCCCAAGTTCCTTTGTGCTGCTCCTGTAAATGTATTTTTCCTGTGTTAGTTTCTGGGATTCAATGGAGGAGCTTGAAAGACTTCCGGATCAACTGGTCGAAATGCACAATATGAAACCCATCAGTACGCTAGGAGCAGCTTCGTTAAGATCCTAGACTGGTACTTCGCGGAATTGGAGTATGTCTTATACCAACCCACCTCGATCAACGAACCAAAGTTTTTAGGGATCATTTATGGTCCTAATGCACGATGATGCAAACATTGGCGTGTTGTCCCCGGACCAAAGCGTTGTAATTTAAGAATTGAGCCTTCAAGAAGAGCTGATGGTGTTGCCCTTTATTCAAAGAATCTGGATAACGGCATACCTGCGTTCTTGCTCGTTCCATATAACAGGCTGTAGATTTCCGATAGAATGACGATGATAAAATTCGACTGGAATGATCTCTCATAAGTTGGCTGTCTGCTAAAAAATCAGCTGCACGGATCGGATGACGTCATCCTTGTTATAGGATGTCCTGAAAACCTGCCGGATTTGATCTACCACTCTGTATATATATATATCACACAATACTTCATAGTTGGTTCTTCTGTGCTTATATCTTTTTTTAATATGAATAATTCTCTCTAACTAACTAATTAAATTGCCAATGATTGCAGAAGAATGTTTGTAATAGATAGTAATATATATATATATAATATTTATATTATGCCTGACTCCCCTACTGATAATTAAAAATTTAATTAAATATCACGAAAAAATAAATATTTAAAGTTAGAGGGGATTATTCAACAAACCACAAGTCCTCTTTTTTCTCCTTCTCAACCCCTGTCTTCTACTTCTTCTTCAAAGAATCCCGTTCTCTTTTTTAAAAGCTTTGCAATCTATCATTTATAAAGTTTTTGTGTGGTTCATTTCATGCCAATGTTCTTTACTTTATTTGAAAATTAAGTTTACTTTTAAAAATATACCATTAAAAGTTCTCCAGCATAGAAAATAAAGAGAGGAGTTTATTGATGCGTTGAATGACATCTTATTTAGTGTTGTGTGGATTCCAAATTATTTGGTCCGGTCCATTCTCAGGACCGTCGCTCTGTGAGATTATCTTTTGTCAGTCCTTTAATTTTCCATAAAATGTTGAAATTTTATACGTTCTTACTTCTAATATTATATGTACCTATATATATTCTATTATAACTTGGCGTTAATGCAATTGCAACGAGAGGAAGACGCTCCCGGCACCCAATTTCACAGCACAGCGATATCTATTGGCAGAGTAGGTTAACTTGAAATATTTATTAGTATTTAGCTCATTTGGCATCTTAAAGAAGCACTCAGAGATGCCAAAATTTAATCACTTGTTTCTTTTGGCCTTTTCAACAACTCCACAAAGTTTCATCCGAATCCGTTTGGTACTTTTGAGTTATCCTGCTGACAAACCAACCAACAAACCAACGCCAGTGAAAACAATACCTCCTTCGGCGGAGATAACAAAAGGGTTTAATAATATTAATATATTAAACAATTTGGTAACATTTTCCCCTTACTATATAGGCTTTTCAGATTGCGATCGTCGCATTATTCATTACATCTTTCTTTAAAAATAATTATTTCACCGTCCTTTTTTGTATGGTCATTTATTTAAAAATCATACATAACATAATATATACAATAATAAATAAAAAGAGCAAGAGGGGCTGTGATAATAAAATCATAAATAAACATTGTAGTTTAAAATTAACCCTTTGAAGCAAGACCCATTACATCATTAAAACATCATAACCTACATTTTATATAGTGGAAGTGAGTAATACGAAATACAGGAAGAAATTGTAAATAGTATAAAAGCACATCTTTTATTGCACGGCTCCCTCGACGATGTCATTTGAAGTCCTCTTATATCTTCTAACAATGAGTCTTAAACGAGAACGACAGGACCACTGAGGAAAAACTTTGACGATATCATCGGCGAAGTCCCATAACGTCACTTGCTTAGAATGTGGAATCTGAGGGTAAAGGCTCCATATCTTGCAGCCGAAGAAACAAATTTTTTCAAACGACTCATTACGAATGAGTGTATTAGAAGTTAAACACCGGGCCTTGAACTTAATTTAATATGCCATGGAGTAGGGATATATGAAGCCTAGCTACTCTAAGAAGTGAGAAGTAAAACTTTCCCGCTCTAAGACCACAGTCTACATCTTTTTTGAAATCGTGGATGGTGAAAGTTTATGTTTTGAAGGCTTCCAATTCCAAGCTCTGGAGAGTTGCATGTTGCCCAAAAAGGCCCTTTTCTTGGAGTTATGGTGAAGAATGTCTACAGTAGAGGAAAAGTCGTAAGTTGGCGTAAGACTCCATAATATTCTTTGACATGAAGCCTTGACACCACCCTTTTGTTTCAACCGCTTTAGGCTAATTTATTGTGACAGGGTATGACGTCATAAAGGAATAATTATTCCTTTTTAAGGACTGACAAAAAGGACCGGACTACCGTCCTCTGTCCTAGATAAGGACCGACGCAACGTTAGTCCTATTGATATTGCCGCCTTTTTTTTTGGGGGGGGGGGGGGGGACGGAGACAATACAAATAACTAAAGAATAATTGAAACATTATGGTTTTTAATCATTAGTTAGGGAGTGCCATGACTTATCTGGACGTATGTTTTTACATCTATCCAGGTATGTCATTCCTATTTAATGAAAAAAAAATTAAGTCTCACACTACCTTCAGTTCTTTATCTGTATGTCTTTTCAAAAATGAGGAAAATAACAGAAATGTCACCAAAGATATCATTATGCTGCTTCAACGCTTTATATTTTTAATCTATGATATTTGGGGGAACAAAGGACAATATTTAGGAATGAGAAAAGGAATTTATCGCAAACTCAATAGTAAACATGATTTTTTCTTTTGGTTACTCTTTTCCTCAATTAACATTTTTTTACATTTATTGTTCGATAGACTTGCATCTAACAGGATATAAATAAACATTATAGCATTAAAACTAGTATATCGAGCCAAGTATCTTATCAATGAGATAGACCAAAAAGGACCAGTCCCTCTCGGGATTCGAACCTGTGCCCCAACATTGAGAGTTGAACACGCCTTAACGGCTATCGCACTCCCTTATAACGAAATTGAGCTTGAATAAGTTGATTGTTGAAAAAAATAAATCAGCAGGAATATGGTTTTTACCCAAAGATATGAGTTAAAGGAAATACATATGATATTTATATGGCCATTTCGGGCCTTTCACTAACTGTGCTGGTATTAAGGGCTTAGTATCGGTGTAACGCCAAATTCTCCTGCCTGCAATTATTTGAGCAAAATGACTCACTACTTTTTTAACTGATTAGAGTTCCATAGATAATGCCAATATTATCTATGAAATCCTTTCACTTCTCTCTCCCTCTTATAATATCCTGCTATAAAATGCATCCAAACTAGCTCCATATAAATAAGTTAAGGCTAAAAGTAACCCCGATCAGCCCCTATGATTTTTGATATACCTTATTCGGTCCCCTTCATTTTAAAAAGGGATATACGTCGTAGAACTCAATTTATATGGTTATCAAACTCTTTAAATATCCTTTGATTCCATATTCTTTTTTAAGAATGTGTAAAAAAAGTTGTGAGAAAAAGAAAATATATTCACGAATAACTCTCCTATATACTATCATAATATTAGAAAATGTAACTAATTCCTTCTAAATCCATTCAAATATACATATAGTCCTGCTGATATACGTAATATAAATGAATAATTTATTGGTTTATAAAAACTAAATTATCTTCTTCTTCTTCGTACATATCTAAATACATTAAACCCAATATCCCCTGAATCCTAGTCAGTTTATATATATATATATATATCTCAACGCCGATCTAACTCATAAACTGAATAAGAGGAGGGAAGACAGCAGCTGATAAAACAAAAAAAGAGAAAGAAAAAAGTCTTATCAATAAACTATGTACAAAATTGAGGTCTGTGTTGTCCCTCAGTATTTAATTCCTAATTTGAGTCGTATTTTTTACATGGATTTCAAAATGTCATTTAAAATATCGTTTAACAAAATGTTTAGCCTATATTTGAAAATCATTCTGACAAATGAAAAATAAAATATTTTTTCGCCAATATGGTTCGATAGAATTGCATCCGACAGGATACAAATAAGCATTATAGCGTCAAAATTAGTCTATCGAACCTAGGATCTTATCAATGAGGTAGACTAATAATGACCATCCTCTCCGGGGTTCGAACCTGCGCCCCCGACATTGAGAGTTTGAACATGCCTTAACGCACACGGCTATCGCACTATCTAAAATATTAAATGTTTTCAAGTACATTTCGAATCAGTTTTTATAATTTCAATATGTTTCACAGTTATCAAAAAAGTATATTTATATTTCAAAAGGTTTATCGTTTAAAAGTATTTTGTTTAAGAGGCCACATATTTTTCGACTATAACCAATATCTAATATAATTTTTTTGTATATGTCAATGCATTTCAGAACAGTCTTTTATAATTTCGATATCTGGGATGAAAGTTTAAAAAAAGAACAATTTTTTATCACGAAGTATTGATCATATTAATTAAATATATTCTTAGGTATATAGCTGACTTGTTGATTTATCGTTCATTTGTTGTCGTTCGTGAACGATGAACGTCAAGAAAAACTCCTTATCGTTCGTTTTTGGTGCCAAAAAAATACAGAGGTTTCATTTTAATGGGAAAAATTTCCTTTAAAAAAATGTCGTCATTTTTTTCAAAATGACCAACGACAAACGAAAGATGAACGACGAAAGATTCAATTTAAAATAACGATGAACGACGAACGATAACTTTTGGTGAGCGATGAACGATAACTTTTGGTGAACGACAAACGAACGATGAACGACAATTATTGCGAAGTCAACAAGTCAGGTAAATAGGTATTTTCGACGAGGTTGCGCTAAGTATGAATGTGATTTGTTACGAAGGGGAAAACCCCGCTTTGCCTTTTTATTTGCATGAACTCTTTACAAGTTTCTCAAATAATATGAAAACTATATTTGGATGCCCATATATATATGATCAATGCTTGCGTTGTCTGTCTTGGTGGACTTATTTTTGTTTGTCCTAAGAAGCACAACGAACGCTTGGGTAAGCAATTTGTAGCAGAATGAACGTCTTCTATCTGAAGTAATGCTCTCTCCTCAACAACCTCCGCGATGCCAACTGTTTTTATTATTATTCTCTCTTCTCTTCTTTCAACCAATCACGATGCACCCCTTCTCTATCCTCATATACATCATTCTCCTCCCGCCACAAGTCATCCCTTTTCTTTCCAACTTTCCATCCTATGAGAGGGGGGATTAATTAATTATTTCCGCCTTGGGAGGCTTCAAAGCCCCTTTGGGCTTTGAGTGATGAAGCTTCCCCCCCCCCCCCCCCCAACATAGAGCATGTAATCAATAACAATAGCCGCCCAATGGTTAGTTCATTAGAGTATCCTTGGAAGAAGAAGAAAGCAGAAACATGTATTAATTGAATACTTAATTTAATTAACTTGACTTACTCATGATTAAATAATGAGACTGAGAGCTCCTTATAAGAAGGGTAAAGGGCATTGTTTTATTTTTCTGGCTTAGATATCACATATTTGAACAAGATAAACTAAGTTATATACTTTCATTCAGAATACTTTTTAATTGTATACATATAACTAAATAATCATAAACATTATACTTGAAGATAATTTACTAAATTGCAAGGATAAGGATGGCACACCAGTGCCTTTTTTCTAGAGCGTGATTGGTTGGAAAAAAAAGATTGGGAAGCACAAAATGATGGGAATTGTAAAAAAAAACATATGAAATACCTTATATAACATACATAGAGAACAGAGAACATATGTTCATCTGAATAAATAGTTGATCTTAAGTAGAATAAACTGAATAACGATTGACTAATGACGTAATGTAAAGCCCTGGACAGGAGCCAAGTACACAAAGACGCTTTATAAATCAACAAGTACTGAGAATCGCATTCTGAACAGTTAATTATTATTTCAATACATGTATTCAAAGGGTTCCATATAAATTTACATTAAAACCAATCCATAGACTAAAAGTTCAATAAATTACATTGTTTAAATACATATGGTAATCATTTAACTTCTTAATATGAACTTTCTTTAGTCATTGTCGAACACATTTCTCACTCCTGAGTGTCGTTTTTGTTAGCAGAGTGGTGAGACGTCTGTTCACATATTGGCTGAGTGTGATTTCTTTTGTATTAAGAGAATAGTGGCTCAAAATGCTATGACCAATGACATCCTCCAGAGCTAAAGCAGATCCCAGCAATTCTAAGAATTGTAAAATGGTTACTATCTCTTTGGCTTCCCAGATAGAATGATAAACTACAAGGATAAAGTAATTATGTTCTAGGAATGATGAACTAAGATCGTGTATTCGATTCCACCTTGATTCACGACTCGACTTCAATTCGTACTCTTGGCTCTACCCTCAAACAAAAAAATCCTTATTCAAGGCTTTAAATGACCATTAAAATTAAATACATTAGCCTTAGCCTTTTATATGTCTTGTTTCTTTTTAAGATTAAGATCTTGGACTGTCACTTCAAATACTTTTCCCATTAAATCTACAAGTCAAAGGTAGCATACATAAAATGGGCTTCAAAATGGAATAAGGGATTTATACTATGTATATAAATACATTCATTTCTTCTTATCACTTTGACCACATGAGTAAGGATAACTCACCTTTATTCCCGACGTGATGTGGGTAAGAAAAGAAGAGGGAACATGTAAACAGTTGGCATAAAAATATACAGCGTCACTTTATTCGCAACTGTTGAGTGTAATGATATAACTGGCTACGAATATCGTAAATATTAACATAAATGTTGTTTTCCTCATTGGCCTTAGTCCTTTGACTTGACTCCTTCATTAACTCATATTATTATTGTTCAATATATATCATAGATCAACAACTGTCATTACAACAATAGATAGGTATACAAGGAATACGATAGGCTGGAATATGGACTCCCTCTTTTTTTACCTCTAAGTTTAACTACCGTTGTAAAAAAAAAGAAAAGGGAAAAGTAGGGAGTTCTTCCTCTTAGGACGTCCCTCCTTTTCCAATTTCTTTTTACAAGGTAGTTAACTATGGCATAAAGGAGGGAGTTCCTATTCCATGTTATAGATTTCCCTGGATAAATG
Source organism: Caligus rogercresseyi (assembly GCA_013387185.1). Taxonomy (NCBI): domain Eukaryota; kingdom Metazoa; phylum Arthropoda; class Copepoda; order Siphonostomatoida; family Caligidae; genus Caligus; species Caligus rogercresseyi. Next base: position 6,719,191 of record CP045906.1, read on the forward strand.
ATAGTAATCTAACATAAGACATAGAAAAAGTAAATACTTGAGTTACTAACTGAAAAACATATGATATTTAGAGGAGAGTTCGATTAAACTTTTAAATCTCTAGACGTTAGATAGCTGTGGATCAGCATTCTTGGATATACATTGATAGATATATATATATAGATAATATAGAGCGTCCAGGCATTGCGTATATTTATGAGTGTCTCCAATATTTAAGAGGAGAGTGGGAACGTCATCGGAATGTTTATTCGTGAGATGAGATTGCACTCACTCTGGTCGGATGGATTCTTGGATATTTCAGGATAATGAGGGAGAGAGAGGACGTGAGATTGGATTTGCGTAGAAGGCTTCATGAAAGAAGAAACATTTCCGAGGGAATTCCTGAATGGTCTCAAGGGATATTTTGCTGCCTAAACCCCGATGAATATACATATAAGCATCGACATTGACTTTATTTTATTATTATCCAGTAATAAAAATATATATGAAGTCTCATTGTCCTTAGTTTATGTGCTCTCGGTCCTTACCTCGCATTAGATCTACATATAATGGAGGCAACGTTACTCAGCAACAATATATGTTGCTTGGACTTATCTATAGTGTATATTGAAAGTAAATATTTTAAAGTGAACCCCAACACAATCTTAATTGAGATTTTGAGTTACTTACCTCAAGAGTTTGAGGATTTTTTTTAAAAAATCTTCTTTTGTACATCATATTAACCCAAATAGGCTCATATATTCAGTTTTTATAAACTAGTAATATATATCATAGATATAATTATTTGAATGCATAGTGAATGCAGTGCATTTCGATGCAATGAAGAGTAAGAATTTTCCCCCTCTGTCTCTTCTCCTCCTATATGTAGGGGTAGGAGGTATGGGTCATATCTTCAAAATAGTGTATTGTTACCATTTTTTTGGACCATTATGGTAAAAATAAGAAATCCAAAAAAAAAAAATTCATTTTATCATTTTTGGCGGTTTGCCGCTCAAATACCACAAACGATATTTTGGGCCGTAGATACCTCTGAAATCAAATATTGATCACTTAAGCACGGCCGTTTTCTGGTCCCAAGCACCCCCCATTGCTATGAATGGTTATGAATACTTAAGGGGAGTATGGTAAATCATTGTTCCACCATCATCATTTTGGGGTGTTTGAGTCCTTCAGGGCTATTAAATTACCCAAAATGGCCAAAAATTTGCCCCCCAAAAAAACATTTTTTGGCCCCCCGAGCCCAAAATCGACGTGAAATTTCTTGTGTTTTGAGTGCAGGATTTTGCGCACAGAGTTGTCTTACTACCGCGAC
>CP045906.1:6729573-6741091 GCA_013387185.1 Caligus rogercresseyi
GGGAGTCGGGTCCCTTTTGGAGTCAAGGGCGACGCCTTCTCCAGAATTTGCGGGGGGGAACGGCCTCGTCCTTAACGCCGCCAAGAACCCAGCTCCTGATCGGGGCAACGCCAAGAAAAGGATGTCCTGGGTTCACCATCAACGTCGGGGCGTCGAGGTGCACCCACCTCGATGAAATTGGAGTTTCTTGGGGTTCAAATTGACACTGCATCCAACAGTACCACAACATCACATCGCAAGGCAGCAGCAAAGCGGGCTGCACTCATCTCTAGGCTTGCCGTGCACATACCTAAGGAAACTACCTACGGCAGCTGGCCAAGGTTAATGATTGGCAATCTCTTACGCTGCTGCAGCTGTCACCATTCCAAGACTTGATAATGAGTGCAAGGGGCCAAATTCCGCACACAGTGGCGATACAGGTCGCCATAAATGACGCTGCTAGGAGCATCGTTGGATGCAACAGACTGGATCATGGCATAATATACTTGATTACACACACACCGAAATCGATCGGTAGAAGGTATACGAGTATATCGAATACCGAACCGGCGGTAGATTTTTCTACGAATCCCAGCTCTGTACATATTGAAGGAGTCCATTCAAAGGATTCGACAATGACGTCATGAATTAGGCCCAGAAGAATTGAGTCTATTGTGTGTTTAAGGATGATATTCTAAGCTCAAAGGAGTGTTCCCTACTCAACTGCAGCCCCGAATGAAGTACACTCATATATCGTAATGCAAACTGCTTTTTTTTATTTTTTTCTTTTCCTTTTCTTTCTCTCTTGTAGAATCCCGTCCGTCCGTCCGGAGTGTTTTTCCTAAATCATACTTCAAAGGAACGTTTCCAATACACGGATCTTCATGAAAGGCGGGAATTTCTTCTGCCGACGAAATTGTAATTGCCATGATTTATAATGTTAATGATATACTATTTAACACTTTTAAGCTAGACAGATTTTGTCTGGATAATTAATAAATATACAGATAATTGCCATCTAGACCCATATACACAAAATCTCAAAGGGTCTCTGACTTTTTAAATATTCTCATAAGTTACTTGTCATATAACTCAAACTACATGATAAATAAAAAATATTTAAAACAGGGAATTGATAAATACATTTATAGTTTTTTTTATTGGGCATAAAAGTTATGTACTCATAAAATATCTAACAAATTTTTTTTTGTAAAAATATATATCTAATTTATTGTATTATAACCGATAATATTTATATATATATTTTATATATATTAATGATTGCGTGTTTCTTTTTTAGTCGATTGAATATTGGATAAGAATTAATTAATGAAAAAAAGATATCCCTTCAATCATTAAAAGCTAAATTGTTTTTCTTGCTGACTATTAGAATGTATGGATTAACAAATTCTTGTTTTATTTTGAATAATGATATTATATATAAATATATATTAGGGTTGTTCTTATTTTTCAAATGTTTGAAATGTTAGCAACATTGTGGATTTTCTGTTTCTTGGTGATAAAAGAAGACGACATACAAAGTTTGAACAAATCGGTCAACATTACGAGGTCGCGCAACGAGGTCAAAGTTTTAAAAATTTAGTAAAAATATAGTTTTCCGCAAATTTCTTCAAAATGGTGGACGTTACAGACTTCAATAATAATTATTAATTTAAAGGAAATCTAATTTACTACCAGACGTATGTTTGATGTTTTTTAATAAAACAAAGTTTTCAGTAAAAACAAAGCAAGAAAGGGAGTGTGTATTGTTAGCTTATTTCATAGCTTTTTTGTATCAATTAACTTCACTCGCCTGTAGAAGATGACTTGTTCGCTTCAGAGTAAAATAGTACTTTTAAGTTTAGTAAAACTTTAGATGATAAATCCAAAAATGACCTTGGTTGCATTCTATCAATTCAGAATTCAGTACAATCTGAGTTTACATCATATGATTCAGAGCCTGTATTGACCTATAAGAAATCGATTATGAAAAAAATAAATAATAATTTGTTTCTTAGATTTGCGTCAAGGTATCCTCTCAAAATTTTACTTTGTCTCTGACGCATACATAATCCATTATATGCGTCATTTTGTACGCGAGATAGGCTTTTTTAATGTACATATAACTCTCTACTTATTAAATTGACATGATTTAGTATACCAAAATATTAAAGCTGGTTAACCAAGCTTTCATTTGATATATTTGGTGTTCTAAAAATCGCTATACTTTAAGAGATATAAGCAAATACGTACTCTCCCCCAAAAATTGATCTTTTGATATGAGAATATACGATTACCATTTGGTATCGGCTGTTAGTGTTACCTGGATAGCAAGAAAAAAGAAGGAGATAGTATTTTGCCTTCATTCTCTCCCTTCTTTTTTTCTTCCTTCTCTTCTGATTATATATATATATATTATATATATATATATATATATATAGATATATATAATAATCATATGATATGATTATAAAAAGGTTTCCTTGACTTTTCATTTTTTTTGCCCCTGCTAAAGAAATTTTTCTCTTAAAGCAAGGTCTCTATTATTTAATAAATTATATAAAATTATATAAATTATACAAAACCTGTTAGGGAAAAATTGTGTTTAAAAAGCATACATTAACGTTATATGCCCTTAGAGACCTATTTACTCAATTAAAAAGGAACAACGATAAAAACAAATAGAATTTGCGACAACAGGCGGGATCAAAAGAATTTTTTTTTAATTCATGATTTCACTATTTTTAAGTTTCAGGTGGAAAATAGCTTTTAAACTGCTTTGCTCTATAATGATAGACATAAATAAATTCATCTTTCTATTAAGTATCCTAAAAATATTTACTCTTGTACTACAATACATAAAGGTTGTAAGGTAAAAAATAAATCAAATATCAAGTATTTAAAATCAACGAAAAAAATTATCATATCACCATAGAGTAAAAAAAAGAGAGCTGTATTTTTGTGTGTCATGTAACACAGTAATTTGATCTACGTCATCGTAAGCTGATCATAGAGATATAATCTATCTCTATGATCAGGTACGATGACGTAGATCAAATTACTTTGTTGATATTGGGCACACAGAATACAGCTGAACGACAATGTTTCTCTGCTATTGAAGGGAATCAGCACTCTATATCTTTATATCTCTATGATATCACCATATTATAATTTCATGGACAATGATGTAACAGAATAAACAAAAACAAAACAAAAAAGACACACACATAAAAAATGCTTACGAGTTTTTTGGGACAAGTTTTACGTCCATATATCTTCGGAATCTTGACTGAGAGCGTAAAATATCTTGCTGACGTAGCTATCATTATTGTACGGATGTTTGATGATTCTAATTGAGTCCATCTGTTAACGTTTTTGCGAGCAATTTCTTAGGGAGACTAAAGTGTTAGAGTAAAGTAGTGCATGCAAGGAAAAGTAAACAAAAAAAATTGGCCAAAATTTGTAATTTCCTTTAACGTTAGATGTCGTTGTCCATGAAATTACGTCACAATCCTATTTAAAACCGGTTTAAAGGGATTAATTTGATGATTTGAAATATATCAATAACTACAAGATAAAATCGTCTCCAATATTATAAAAAAAGGACTTTGTTATTATTTTCAAAGAGCTCTAGCATAAAAGCGCCCCTTACGGACTTAAGAAGAAACTAATATTAAGTCCAATTTTTTTGGGGGAAAAAAGGAAGAATTTTATGTTATGCATGCGCTACTTTGCTTTAACGCTTTAAGGGAGACTACTTCCTTCTTATCCCAGTATTCTCAATTATTAAATATAAATAGACTACAATTCAATTGTTATAACTGTAATTTTTAATAGGCTTTATAACTTTTTGTCGCTGTTAAATCTCACACCAGAGAAACCTAAATATAGGGTCTTTTTCAGCCAAAATTTTGCGTGGTTTATAAAAAGAAAAATGGATACCGTCAACCTCTCAGAAATTTTGTACATTGCCTCGTTATATCCTTCGGACAATTATGAACTGTACATAAGATTTCAAATAGTTATTTTATAAAACATTGCTTTCATGTTTTTTAAAATGTTTTAGTTTAACCCTTCTTTAGAAAACTACTTTCTATAATGTATTCGTGATAATTATTTTTCAATACATCATGTTCAAATAGACACTCTTAAAACCAAGAAAAAAGTCTATCATGTCTACATTATCACAAATACCAGCGGGGATGGCTTCTAATTGTTGCTGGAAGGGCAAGCCAAATTGCTTTCAGAATCGATTATTATATCTCTTTCTAGCCTAACGTTAAGGCATGCGCTATTCGTATATCATTATTTTTGTTGTTCGTTAGATTCTCAATGGAGCGGCAGAAATAGCTCAATGATTATTTTTATTGTCGTTGTCTAATATGACTTATTTCCGATTGCTCAAATATATGGATATTAATAGATCCTTTGTATAATGGTAGATAACGACGAAAGGCGGGATATATCAAATGAGGTCGAGGGCACAAGAGAATATATTTTTGTTTGTTTGTTTGAGGGTAGGATCCAAGAGTACGAATTTAAGTCGAGTCTTGAGTCCAGGTTGGAATCGAATTTGCAATCTTAGCCCATTCCTAGAACACACAACACTTTAACAATCCTAAGAATAAGAGAATATATATCTATATCTATATCTATCTATCTATCTCTATATCTATATATATATATATATATATATATATATATATATATATATCTATATATATATATATATATATATATATATATATATATATATATATAATATATATATCAGGAAACGACCGGGTCCCGGCTGTTTTTGAGTGGCCCGGCCCGGTGGTGTCCCGGTTTTTAGACACCGGGCTGGGGCTTCAATATTTTCTTTCGTTCGTCACTCATAATTTTTTTCGAAAACATATTATTTTCTAAAAAAAACGCCATCACTTTTCTGAGAATTTTTTTATCGAAATGCTTTTCTAAATGAAACGTCGTCACTTTTTTTGGAGATTCTTTCTTAAAAACACGTCGTAACTTTTTTGGAAAGTCTTTTCTAAAAAAACGTCGTCACTTATTCTTTGGAAATTATTTTCTAAAAAAACGTCGTCACTTTAGAATGTCGAAGGAACGAAAATATATATTAAGTCCCGGCCCGGCTTGAAAAATTTAAGTCAAAAAAGGTGTCCCGGTCGTTTCCTGATATATATATATATCCCTACTATTTTCTTTTTACCAATCATGTTCGATAAAAATGTCCCAGTGAGACAACCTTAAAACATCAACATTCAATAGTGAATTGGCGTCTGATATCATGGCTCCAAATGCTTTTTTTATTATTCACACACAGTGTCTTTAAACCATTTGTATCCTAGAAAAAAGTCTCTTTATGGCATCCTTAACTAGAATCCCAATTGAACGCTCTTATACAATCAATAGATCGCCTCCTGAGGTTACTACATAAAATAATACATCTTTGAGAATGTAATGAGCAACCAATATTTTTATATTATTTTATGTTTTAAAAACAAATAAATGACATTCATTGTTCATTTATAGGGTATAGCCAGGATGGACAGATTAAATCTCTCTTTTTTCAGATCGGATTCGGCCCCCATTCTTGCACAAAAAAGGATTATTATTACACTCATCCATAATATATGTACATGATAAAGAAATCGAGTTTGGCACACATACAAATAAATGTCAGAATGCACATTGATATAAATACGAAATAATAATATAAATAATATCAATATACCTGTTTTTTTTTGCTTTTTCATCTCCATTTTGGCAAAGAAAGAAGCATTTTAAATGAAGTAACTCCCTGGTCAGATTAATTCATTTATCAATAGTGATAAATATAAAAAAGAACTAACTTTATTTGATTGAAATAAATGACCAAGAAAAAACAACAAAACAAAAAACTTTCCTCAAGATAATCAATTTTAATCCTGCAGTTATCTTTATTTGTCGTACAACAAAAAGTGAAAATGAATGGATAGCAATGATGATGGTTGGAATTTGTCGACATTTGATCAGTTCTTCTTGTGATGACATAGTTTCTTACAGGACTATAATTATATATATGTTTGTATAGGGAGGATTGTGGCGTCATACGACTGGGATAGAAAGAGGAGAATTTACTCATTACGTAATTGGTCGGGAGTATAAATTGAGGTCCTTTATCCTCATTGGCAAATGAAGGCTGTCTCATTCTGTAGTAGGAATATCAGTATTTTCTGCGTGCGGTAAAATTAGCAATAAATATATATTTATTACTATGGTCTCAACTTTTTCCCCGGGTATCTTGAAATTTCCTATCGCCCATCACCATTTGCTAATACCCTATAATAAAGAATAAAGAGCAAATAGCAAGAGGATCTAAGTGTAAGAAGATACGCATTCTGCAAAAATGCAATCGAGACTTCGGGTCACTTATTTAATTTTCATAAAGGTGGCTCCTCTGGTAGATACAAAATGATCCTAGGCTGAATTGAATATATATAATAGATAAAATGCGTATTTGAATATTCAAATGGCTGCAACTCAATCAAACCACACAAACAACTATACAAATAGATACCCTAAGCTTTCATGACATGTATAATACTGTCTTTATTTTTGTTTCTGCCACAGATGGCTTCACCTAAAGCGTTAAAGTAAGTAGTGCATGCAAGGAAAAAGTAAACCAAAAGAAAATTGGCCAAAATTTTGGTCATTTTCTTTAACGTTAGATGTCGCTGGTCCATGAAATTACGTCACAATCCAATTTCAACCCGGTTTAAAGGGGTTAAGTTTGGTGATTTGAAATATATCAAATCACTACAACATTGTGCGAGATTCCAAATATAAATAATAAAAGGACTTTGTTATTACTTTCAAAGAGCTCTAGCATCAAAGCGCCCCTTACGGACTTAAGAAGAACTAAAATTTTGGCCAATTCCTTTTGGGAAAAAGGAAGAATTTTATGTTATGCATGCGCTACTTTACTTTAACGCTTTAGCTGCACCCAATCATCAACCATTGAGCTCACAGTGCATGAGGCTTTCTATAAAAACTCTTTTTTTCTTCTAAACCATACCTTGAAAAGAATGTGATCTTATGAATCTAAGGAATGTAATTGTCTTCTTCTTCTTCTTATAAATGCTTATTGAAGCTTTCTTCAAATTTTTGCACATCATCCTCCACACAGACTTTCACACTCAAAAAATAATAATAATAAAGATAAAGTTCGATGCATTTCAAGAAAAATAATATGCATTCTTCCTTCATACATCATTCTATGAACCCTTTACCCTTTGTTTTCTTTAAAAAAATATGAACATTAAAATGCATATATATATTATATAGGACTTTTACCGTATCAATATATAGAGTGCTCCAAGGAAGACAGTTGACAGGTGCATAATTAAAATGAGAGGATTAAAACAATGAATACAACCTTCTCAAAAATGAATACAACCTTCTCAAAAATGAATTAGAACTGAAAGTAATTAAATATATAGACTTTATTTTTCCTACTTCAAAGGATATCTATATCCATAAGCAGGTTTTTGTTGAATTTGTGTGCAATAGAGTGCAGGGTTTCGTCCACCAGAGGTTCAAGTTGGTTCGTAGGATAATTATACGTTCCCAATTGAGGTGACTTTTTCTCTTAAGATATAGGGCCACCTTCTATATTTGTACCATAATATAACTAAACCTAAAAATATTCGAAGATTTTTTTATATGCCATAAAAACCGAGCAGACAAATAACTGGTTAATCAACTGAGAAGAAACTTTCAACAACCAACTTGCAGACGTTGTCAGTAATGTAGTTAAAATGGCTGCCACACAAGGTGATTGAGGTAAACAATGATGTTCAATGACGTATAATAATACTAGGAATAAATACCAATGACGTCAGGTTATGCTGCTTCTTGAGAAAAACTAAAATATTTATTTCATTGCCATTGCGTCACTGGTTTTTTACATTTCTTCCTTTCATCTTCTTGATAGGTAATTAGATTTAGACTGAGGATAATATTTATTTCATCAGTTGTTGATTTCAACATTTCTCTTCCCTTCTCTTATTCAGTCACTTGTGCATTCAGTTAAAAGGTCGGCATTTCTTTATCTTTATTGGCTGGGGCGGCTCAAGAAGGGTAAAAGAAATGAAAAGGAATTCTTATCGATAACTTCTATTTATATGGCATGAAGTATGCATTGCGTAGAAGGAGAAAACTACAACAACAACAACACTACACTGTGCCAAAACCAACAAAGCCTAAAGCCTAATTTATACTCTAATCCCCCCGTGCAAGTGATTAAGTGAATAAAACACATAAGATAAACAAAGAGGCACAAATACACTTTTTTAGCTTTTTTAAAAAGTTTTTCCTTTCATTGAAAAAAGTAAAAACAACTTCAGGGAAGACCTACTTCAACCATAGAGATATACAGATAATTATTATTCCCTTCAATAGCAGAGAAACATCGTCGTTTAGCTGTATTCTGTGTGTTCAAAAAAAAAAGTAATTTGTAATACGCATTCGTAAGCTGATCGTAGAGAGAGAGAAAGATTTGTTTATATGAGCAATATGACATATTCCTCTGAAGAATCTAATGTGCCCTCTATGTCTTTATATCTCTATGACTTTAATGAATAAGAAAGAGTTGTTTTGCTCTTTTCTTTGCTTCTTTATATCAAGGATTAAGACAACTTGTGACGTCATAGGTAGTCAATAACAAATGAACACCTAAGTAAGAAGATAATCTGGAAAATAGATACTTAAAAGCTTAAATATACAATTGTTTTTAACATTAAAATTTAAAATTAATCTCTTCTTAAGCAAATGACAAAGTTAATTATTTTCGAACCAATATGTTGAGGGCATGATGGGTTAGACATCCGAAAGAGGAATATTAATATGATCCAACGCTTCATACATATCCTAAATGGACTAACTTATATGCAATAATGTTTACTCACATCCTAACAGATGCAACTGTAAAAAGATAGATAAATGTCTTTTACCCTGATTGAAAAAGTTCCGTTTATAATGACCATCCATAAATTTTCTAAGCACAAGAGAGCAATGCAATCCTAAATCGTCTTATTTATTGATAATGAGCGATTATTGTAGAGAAATGGAGAAAACTCTGCACCATCATGGGCACAATCTCTGATAAAAATATATATCCATGTAGCATGCATTTCTACTATATAAAACTAGAGGCATATATACACTCAGAGAGTGCAAACCTCCGCCGTCACGGGTCCTTATGAGCCTTCCGAGGCGGATTTTTCACGACTGGGGCGGAGTAGAGGAACGGGGGAGGGTTCCCCTTGACAGAAATTCCGAGAGGAAGACGCTCCGGCACCCGATTTCACAGCACAGCGACATCTATTGGCAGAGTAGCTAACTTGAAATGTTATTAGTATTTAGCTCATTTTGCATCTTAATTCTGCACTCAGAGATGTCAAAATTTAATCACTTGTTCCTTTGGGCATTTCCAACCAACAACTCCACAAAGTTTCATCCGAATCCGTTCCGTACTTTTTGAGTTATCTTGCTGACAAACAAACCAACCAACCAACAACCAACGCCAGTGAAAACAATACCTCCTTCGGCGGAGGTAGTAATGGATCAATAATATAGTTGATTCTGCAAATTAATATATTGAAATTTTCCTGCGTGTGAAAATACAAATATATAAAATGTACATAATCCAAAAATCTCACATTATTTTATCGTATTTCATTTCGTGAAATATTGTTTATCTTCTGACTGTACATTCAGAAGTTATTTTTCTAATTTCATGGAGAAGAGGTATGCTTTTTTGAAAGAATGTTAGAAATACAACATCTCCTTTTTCTGACTAATTGGTTCGGTAGAATTGCATCCTTGTGAATATGAATAAGCATTATAGGATTCAAATTATTCTATCGAACCTAAAGGCTGAACAAAATTGACCTTCCCTCTCGGAGTCGATCTGGGCCTCAACATGAAGAGTTGAAACTCGCCTTAACGCATTCATTCCTTAGGCTAGCCCTACGTATAATCGCACTGCTGTCTCTTTTTGATATATATATCAGCTGCATGACCTGCTTTACGAACATTCTCACTCACAAAATTATAATTAGATATTAAGAACTACTAAAAGAGTTTGGGATCCATAACGGGTATACATAATATTAATTATTAAAAACGAAAGTAATTTTAGATAAAAATTCAAAAAAGATATTGAATCTGTTATGAAAACGCCGGTCTTATTTACCCGTATCTAACTCTGCCACTGCAAATGAGATATTAATCTAAGAAATTGCAGAGGATGAAATGAGGGAAAAAGTTGATGCGGAACAAAAATGTCATTCAGGACTAAGACTCTCTTCTCCTAGAAATTCACTTTCTGCTAATAGTATAAAAATCTCAACATTAATGACAAAGTCATAACAGACCCCGTTTGATTCTTGAAGCTTTCACTGATAACTTCAGAAAATGTGGAGTATTCCAGAAATAATTTCACATGGCCAAAGAGAGGGAAGCTAGGCTCCATATTCTCAAGTGACAAAATCACAGAATTTTCTTTAAAAAAATCTTCAGAGAAAACAAGACTTCTGAGCCAGATCAGAGGGAAGATTTTTCGATTTGCCCAGTGATATTGTGCCTATCTCTTTAGATACCCAAGAAATGGAACAAAGGGAAGGCTCCCAGAGCCCTTTCACGGGGTAGAAGTGCCCTAATACCAAAAAAAGAGATCGTACATTAGAGGCCTTAACTATATTGAATGTGACTTATCGAATGTTGTTAGCAGTGTTTTGACGAGGGAATTCCGCCAATTTTGAATAAAAATTAGATCCAACAAAAAGGTATTCTGTAATAGACATATATCTGATATTTCAAGAAATGTACAGACAGCCATAGATTCAACAAGAAATGGTAGTAAATTTGGAGCTATCATTGCCATTGATTTTAGTAAGACATTTGATTCTATCCATCACGGTTTGTGCTCAAGGCCGTTAAAAAATATCTCCCTAAGCGGGCTTTCAACTCTAATCGTGCCCTCTTGCAAATGGTTCAATGGTTGAGGAAGATAGTGAGCCCATTTTGCTAGGTAGGAGTTGTCATCAAGGATGTCTTGTCATTATGTCCCTTGAAAATTATAACGATCTCTAACTCGTAAGTATGTGGTTTTGGTGTTTGTTCGGAGGGAAAAACACTTAATGGATTTATATGTTGATGATATTACGGTGATGGTAGAGGTTAACTCTGTTACTCAATTAATTAAAAGAATTGATACTACTACCTACTTTGATAAGTTATTGATATCGCCAGGCTTGAAAAACTAATCCGGGGAAAAACCTATATTTTGGTCCCCACTTTCAACTACAGCTATAGGGACTGTAAATTGTTGAACAATCAGTATCTTGGGTATATGGATTGGAGAAAAAACAGGCTGCAGTCTCGAATTGGCATCATGGTTTATAAGAGACAATTTTTTATAAAAATCTGACAGAACCAAGGATTTTCATGACCGTGGTGTGCTTTATAATACTCAAGTTGTTCCACAAATACTATG
>CP045906.1:6741191-6766574 GCA_013387185.1 Caligus rogercresseyi
ATAATTTGATGAAACAGATAATTTTATTCAAATCAATTTCTGTTCAAGTATAATATATATATATAATTGCAAATCAACAATAAGCATTTCTAACTTAACTATAATATAATTGTTCTTGTAACGATTCAATTGTTACATTCAAAGAACACAATAAATCCTGAAGTACTTTATTTGATTTTTCGGAGGTTTGCAAGGCAAATAAATCAAGATGCACTTTCTAACAAGCCATCATGATGTATGCATATAAATAAGCAAATAAAGAAAAGGCACATTCTAATAAGAAGTTCATAAGAAACCTTATAAAAATAAACATATGTGGTGAATGGGTTTTTTCTCTTTACATTTTAACATATAATACATTTCCTTTTTTTCAAAAAATAAATGTATTTGTATTTAATGTAAAGTTAATAGCAAATGTTGAAGTGATTTACGGCATTTGTGTGACGTTGTGAGGTAAATATGCATAAAATGAATAATTCTCTACGAAGGGCTATGCTTAGGACGTTGTGTACTTCGAACATAGCTTATGCATTTGTGGATTTTTTACATAATTTTGGACTTATCGTAATGGAGTTACCAGTGCCTTTGAGTAGGAGAGTCTGGACGAAAGGACTGATGAGTTCATAACATAAGCTGACAAAAACCCATAACGAACAAATTTCATATCATAATTAATAGGTGTTTGGATTTAATAACAAATTTAATGTTATTTGTATGAATCAAAGGGGATATATTTGAATGCAAAAAAGAGGCAATTGAGTTGAATTGCTAAGAATTGCATTATTTTTATGATTTTGCCACTATTTTGAGCAGAAATAGGATTTATATGTTGAATAACAATATTATTGTATTTTAATTTTATTCGTAATGTGGGAAGCCCTTCATCCATCACGAACCTTTTTGTTTATATTTTATATCTCTAGGATCGGTCATCAAAATAGGATTGTCTTCAGACATAAGTTTCCTCTGATGCCAGTATGTGGGATGCTTCCAATGTTTCTTTTACTCCGGAAAGATCATTTGTTGCTCTTATTCTTGGTAAAGTATTACGAGAAACCTATTTGATGAAGACAATCCTATCGTACTTCCCACAATTCAAGAGGCTACTGCCAATATTCTCATTCCACTCTGGAACGATTGGACTCCGGAACGATCATTTGTTGCTCTTATTCTGGGTAAAGTATTACGAGAAAACCTATTTTGATGAATGATCCTAGAGATATAAAATGTAAAAACAAAACGGTTTCGTGATTGATGAAGGGCTGCCACATTACGAATAAATTAGAAATGCAATAATATTGTTATTCAACATATAAACCTATTTTGCTCAAAATAGTGGCAAAATCATAAAAATAATGCAATTCTTAGCAAATTCAACTCAATTGCCATCTTTTTGCATTAAAATATATCCCCTTTGATTCATACAAAAACATTAAATTTGCTATTAAATCCAAACACCTATTAATTTTGATATGAATTTGTTTGTTAAGGGTTTTTGTCAGCTTTATGTTATGACTCATCAGTCTTTCTCCAGACTCTCCTACTCTAAGGCACTGAGTATTACAACAACCAAAACATTTAATACATATTACTCATGAACATACAATTAAAAGATTTATGTCATATATAATATTATATATTTGTATTTAAAAAGTGTCCAAAGCTTTAATTATCATAAAGCAGTTGATAACATCCTTTTCCTAGAACGTGATTGGTTGAAAAGAAGAAAGGAAGAAGACGAAAAGAAGCGATGGGATTTATGAAATATTGCATTATTTCACTCGCGGCTGTTGAGGTCCAAAACTCTATAAAAGTTCTCATGAGACTATATAATTGTTTTTAATCCTTCGAATGGAAGTCTCTAATATTAACAATATCAATTTAATAAATAAACTCCTCATACGCCTCTTAAGGGGACTATAGAGATATACAGATATAGAGAGCTAATTCCCTTCAATAGCAGGGAAACATCGTCGTTCAGCTATATTATATTCTGTGTGTTCATAATAAAACAAAGTAATTTGATTACGTCATCGTAAGCTGATCATAGAGATAGAATCTATCTCTATGATCAGCTTACGATGACGTAGATCAAATTACTTTGTTGATATTGGGCACACAGAATACAGCTGAACGACAATGTTTCTCTGCTATTGAAGGGAATCAGCTCTCTATATCTTTATATCCCTATGGAAAACTACATGGAAAAGTGACTTTTTCGCGCTTATTTTCACAAATACTGTTGAACGATGTTTCTCTGCTATTGGGGAATCAGCTCTCTATATCTGTATATCTCTCTCTATGATCATTTACGATGACGTAGTATAAATTACTTTGTTTATATTGGACACACAGAATACAGCTGAACGACAATGTTTCTCTGCTATTGAAGGGAATAAGCTCTCTATATTTTATATCTCTATGGCTACAACATATAAATTCTTGTTTTTATGATAAAGACCTTTTTAAAACTCTGAAATGAATCTACTAGCATATAAAAAATAATGTCAACGCGGAAGGAAATACCATTTTATCATTTTCATTCATCGCACTCTTTGAGAGAAAATCTGTCTTTAATTAGTCTCCGTGAACTAAGAGGTTTGTGAAACGCCTCATCACTTATTCTAATAATGGCTGATTAAAAAAGAAGCAACCTCAAGAAGGGAGAAAAACAAGACGATCAAAAGCTATCAAAATCACCTGATGGCCCCTCGGGAAAGGTGGTTTATATATTGTGTAGTCAACGGGACTCTGGAGGTGTCCTCATTCCAAATTAATGTCCGCTTTGCAAAGTGGAAACAGAGACAACTACTAATATCGTATACGAATGTATGTAAGAATCTGCGCCTCATCTTCTACATGCTTGGACCTTTAAAGGAATCTTGGAGCTTCGCTTGAGAGATAGGATTATGTATTTTCACGTTCAAAAATAAAATGCTGCAACTTGCATTTATTACAAAACTGCAATATTGAATATGTAGCATAAGGCGAATGAATAAAATAAGTCCTAGCCTTTATTTGGAGGTTTTAATACAAAAAAATACCCTTTATTTTCTAAAATTCATGAAGTTATTTTATGTTTTTCTGAATATGTTTTCTTTTATGTATTTCCGTGAAATATAGGAACGCCTTCTGAAAAAAAAAGATATAAAGGCCGGGGTCAGCTATATCTTTTTGCTTTATTAAAAAACAATAAACTAAGCCTAAAGTTTGCTAACGATTCCCATATAAATATTCACTTAATAACACTCCCGCCTGTAATTTCTAAACGCACTCGGTAATAAAAATCAAATACGCTTCCTTTCCGTTTTGACATAAAATTAAGACAAACTAGACTTCAATGAATATATTTTTTTACAGTTACCAATGCAACAACAGGAATCGAAATATATTTATATCATTTATAATCGAAAATTACCTTGTTTGATATATTTGAGGCTTAAGATTTTATCTTCCAATATCGACATAATGTTTCTAAATTAATTTTGGCCACTTAAAATAATACTTGTAATGGAATGGACCGCATTGTTTCCTTAGAAATGAGGGGTCATCATTTTGTTACTGAGCAATTTCATATATCCGAGATAAAAACAAATATTGCATAGTCCAAAAAATGATTGTAAATTTTTTCAGCTGTATTCGTTAGACGAAAAAAAAAATTAACTAATATATAGTAAGAATAGGATGCACAAGCTGATATATGTACGTATATAGTAAAGGTAGTAACTATAAATACTTATCTCTACGACTGTCGCCATATTCAGAATAAAACATTTAAAATACGTCAACGTTTTAGAGCTAGAATCATATTATTTTATAAATTTATGACAACATATAACAACATAATTTATGTTAATTTTCTTCTGAGGTGACCGTACAAAAGTGATCATCATCGATTCCGATTAATATCATGCCCATTTCACGCAGATATGAACTTGGTAAATAGGATGGTAAACAAACCTGAGGCATTTTGGATTATCCCCGTGGGTCTCGTGGTTACTGGGGCCTAGAAAAAGGGAAAGAATTGGATTTATGATAATGATTTTGAGTTGAATTATATGTACCTTTACCGTGGGAGGATTGTCCTCTGGTGGATCTCCATTAGCCCAGGAAATAGGATACCTTCAGTCACGGGCTCATAACTCTTGAATGGAAGATATTTCAAAAAGACATAAAATGTGAATTTGGGGATTAAATTGGGGCTTCCCTGTGAACATACCTTTTCTTCTTGTGCTGCAGTAATCCTCCCGAGCAAAATGAATACGATACAAATAATAGTCTTCATGGTATGAGTCATAGAGATATATAAATATAAAGAGCTTTTCAATTACAGCCAATAATCAACTCAGCAATACTATTTCAAAGATGTAAGATTTTGTAATTAACGTCTGTATAGAAAATCTGTTTGTTTTGGGCAAATTCAAGTAGTATTTTTCTAATAGGCTCTCTATGTTTGAATATCTCTATGGTTTCAGTATTCAAATCAGACTGTGAAACGCACTTTGAATAATCAATAGACGGCGGAATGTGACGTTGGTTTTCCCAAAGAGTAAAATCCGCCTTAGAAAATCATGCAATGCTTTTACCACTTTGAATAAGTAGTTGAAGAAGGCACGCCAGTTGTTTATCATGATATAGACTTTTTAATGCTATTCATCTAACATTCTTTTCCATCAAGGGAAAAAATAAGAACTAAATAATGAGGCCATTGATTACATGCTGTCTTGTTCGGCATCCAAGGATGCTGTGGAGTGGATGATTTTCGATATTGATGACTTTGCCATAAGGTGTACATTTTTACAATCCTTAGGATGCAAGTCCCTAAGATCCAGATTCTAAATTGGTCAAAGGACAAGAAGTGGACTTTGGATGAACATTATTAAAATAAAAAAGGTTCTCCACCTATCAGAGCACGTCCATATTGCCAAAGAGCTCGCCTGCCGGTGTGAAAGTATGAAAAAACCCGTCAAGCAGGAAAAATACATTAAATATTGATGTAGTCAAAATACAGTCAAACCTGTTTTAGCGATCACTTGTCTATAGCGATGACCTGTCCATAGAAATCAGCCAAATTCTTCTCACAAAAAACTAAGTATCTGCCACTACCTCTAACTATCTCCCATAAGCTACCAGCATAAAAAGGTTTGTTAGTAATTTTAAGATATAAACTATCTATGAAAACATGAAATAAACAAACCTTGGATATAATAACTAATACAAGGAGGAAAAGAAATAAATATTTAATCAAAATTAAAGACTAATCTTCATTGTTCCATGCTCCTATAATCAAGTAAGCCTATCTGCCATCAAAGTCCTGCAGAAATTGTTCGACCTTCTTCAGTAGTTAGGTCCAAGTATATAGCATACCAGGTATTTCATATTGTCATAAGGATAGGTAAACGTCATCAATGTCATTATTATTTTCACGTCATCAAAAAAAATTGTTATTATTCCCGCTTGCCGGCAGTTTTAATGACGTCACACCGCCACGCGAAAAGTCAGCCCTCTTGGCAATATGAACATACCTTGTATTTGAATAAACCTTTGTGTTGGACAACCCTTTACGGCTCCCATAAGTAGAATGGCATTCCTTTTTTGCTGCTATGCCTTCAGAGAGAGCTAACTTATACCAATGGGGATATAATTATTTTAACCATATTAACTTGATTGATGTGTACATTATAGAGTTTCAATTGAAAGTGACTTTGTAAGTTAAAGCGGAGAAGAAAAATAACCACAAGGATGCAGATGCATTTCGAAAAAATGTTATGGCCATGCAAGCAACGAGAACATATAACAGACGTTGTTATAGAACGTCTTGTTAAATAAAGTCATTGAACGTATGGCGTAATGAATTACTACATGTGCACACATTTTCAGCGATCTAATTTTTAGGCAAATCGATAGCAAAGGAATAATATGTGTTTTTTATTATATACTATTCCACTTCGTTCTTATATAATAATTGCCATATCCCAAATTATCAGTGATCAAAAATTGCATTTTGTCATTGGTAGTGATTCCCAAAAATATATATTTGTCAAAGATTACTCCCTCCTCGTTCAAAGTCACAGTATTTAGTGGAAGTTAGTCACACAAACCGGTCCAAATTTGAAATTGAAAAAAAAATCTTATTTTTCTATATCATTCGTAGTTCGTTTTTGGCGCCAAAAAAGACAAAGATTAATGACGAACGATAAACGAACGACGAACGATTATATTTAAAAATAATGATGAACGACGAACGATAACTTTTGGTGAACGACAAACAACAATTTTTCGCGAACGTCATCAAGTCTGATATATATATATATACGATATATGTATAACTTCTATATTTGAGGAGCCAAGGGTATATTACGTCATGGTGGGCTTTACCAGAAAATCCTGGGAACGCCGGGTAGTATTTTATGTTTCAAGTATATACTTAGGTACATGAAATTCAATATTCTATTCAAGCTAGTTCTAGAAAATATTATTATATAAAAAAATATTTTACTCTTCAAAATGTATGTATATTATTCTATTGAATTATAAATTGTATCAAATTCGTGAGGGTTCTTCGGGGCTTAGTTCATCTTATTGCCTGAGATTCCAATTTTCATGGGGCAATTTCTAATTTTTAAATATCATGGCGCCTGGGTTTTGTATGGCTTGATTGATAACAATATATTTAACATATATTTCTATAGTTATTATGTTGATGCGTGGAAAGAAGAATCCATAGTGAACTAAGTGCATAGCAAACAACAAAGAGTTTATGTATGCATGGTGAAGGCCTTAAAAATAAATATGCATAAAATTTATTGATAAGAAATATTGTTTTAAGACATGTGCATACTTATTTTGTCCTTATTTTGTATTCAAGGCATAAATTTGTAATATCCCTATTGAATATAAACAAACTAAATGGGTATGATTACCTGTTTTACCAACCTAGGTAAGAAGGAGGAAAAAAATTGCTTTAGATATGACGATCAACATAGAGAAATCTCTTCGGAAGATTTTTTTTTCTTTACATAACCTTTCTCCTTTCACTTTTTTTATTATTTAATAATTTCAAGGGGGAAAAAAATCTAAAAAAATGTATTACGCATCAATATTTTCCTAATATAGAGAGAAACAAAAAGAAAGTTCTTAGCTAATGTTGTGTTTAGTATTGCGTCATAATGAATTGCTTGATCTATTTGCCCAGATATGAAGAACCTTGATACGAAGTTAACCTCTTGTTTCAAGAGTGTCCTATTCGAAGGAACTCGTGGACTAGAAGAACTCTCTCATTGAAACAAAATTATTCCTTAAAAAGTTGTTCAATGCCACCAAAAGTTCTCAAGGCTTCGTCTCAAATAACACTGACTACTTTAGCGTTTTGTGGCCGTGTAAATTGATGAAACTTGACTATTGAACGGTAAAAAAAACTATCATCATAAAATATTTCAAATTAAAATAGAATATTAAGGTTATTTAAATAGTATATACACCGCTATGGAAAGTAAATATGTTATCTCTAGACATGGAAAAGCGAGGGATATTTTGGGCGTGTGAAAGGGAGAATGTGTGAATGGTACAATTGAGTTCAGGCTCTTGTTATCACTATTCTCTTTCCTCTTTTGAGGAATATTTATTTCATTTATGAAGTAGGCCAAGTCGGCCGGAACGGAAGGCATTTATTTATATTTGAATCTCTGTTTTTGCTTCTGTTCTGAGGAAAGAGAATAGTGATAACAAGAGACTGAACTCAATTTTACCATTCAAACATTCTCCCTTTTACACGCCCAAAATATCCCTCGCTTTTCCATGTCTAGTTATCTCGTCCATGGCACTATCTTTTTCTGGTATTTCAAATCACGAGCTATGTAATTTACCCGAACGCCAGTATGATCTCTTTCATTTCCTGAATTTCAGATGGGCATAGTCCATCGCCTCTGAACTAAGTTATGGTTTTATTGCGGACAACGCGTAGATCTTCTATCAAGACACGTTTTTCTTTTGTAAGATCTATTATATGTGTTTTATTATTTTTTTTACAATATGTAATCCCAGAAATATATATAAATATACGTTCAAACGGAATAAAAGGAGTATTTATTAAAATATTATAATAGACAAATATTATTTTTATCTAAAGTTTTATAGGAAGACTTGTTCTTTTAAATATATTGTGTGTTTTTTAACACTGACTTTTTTGGTTTACTAATGTTGTTTTTAAAAATATTGCTGCGCTTTCTCAAAATTAAAGTACTTTTTCAGTAAAGTATATATTTTTGAGTAATGCTTTTAGCAAACCTTCAATTTGAGAGTTGAAATAAAAAGGATCTCCTTACAAATAAATACAATATATGTGCTTGAAATTATGACGTGAAGGATGATTGATATGCATTTAACACAGTTCCTTCCCCCACAAATATGATTTTAACCCATCAAAAATTGGGGAAAATAACAGAAAATAAAATAATGTGGTTTTTTCTCCTTATGAAGAATACTCCATCATTTGAGCTTCATACAGAGGAGGGGAATCACTCTGTTGCATGGATCATTATTGCAAAAAAAGTATATAAATTACTTTGTGTGGTTTAATAGTGAGTAAATGTGTCTCGATTTTGATCATTAAGCCAGGATAATAAAGCCTTCTTCAATCCTTGAAGAGTGACTAAACCCATTAACGTGCGATGATTTTCTCGACTGAACAGGAATCAAGCCATTAAATCGTATAGAAGAGCATTTTTTTTTCAACTTAACTTAAGCAAGGAACGTTTTGAAAAAATACCCCGGCACACCACCAGCAGAATATGTGTAAAAGCTTATATTAACTATATAGTGTTATTGTCGCAAAATAAGCTTTTGTTTAACATATAAGAATGACGTTAAAATATAACATCTTGAATGAAAAGTAGGAATCCAATAAACAAACAGAAAAAAGTAAATATAATATTTCATATTTCATCCCTCCATTTGAAACCTTTACCTGTTAGGATGAACCATAGAGATATAAAGACATAGAGAGCTTATTATATTCTTCAGAGAAATACGTCATATTGCCAAATATAAATAAATATTATGTATATCTCTATGATCAACTTACGATGACGTAGATCAAATTACTTTGTTTTGTTGGGTACAGGCGACAGCTGAACGATGTTTATTTGTTGTTGAAGGGAATAAGCTCTCTATATCTTTATATCTCTATGGGATGAACAAGAAATAATGAAAGACTCACACAAAGATGTCAGACTTGAAAACCTCACCTCAAAAATATATACTTGGTAGAGCTCAGTATTAAACTACAAAGGCAATCAATTTGATACTGACAAAAGTGTATGTCCTGAGGATAATGTTATACTTGATATTTTTTAGCAAAGTAATCTCCATAACTACCGTCTACCGTAAAATCTAATCACAATGCGCTTCACAGTCTCAGCTTACAATCCAAGGAAGCAGATAAACTCTGTACCCCAGGATGCCCATTGTAAACAATGTGAGAACATATTTCACTTAGAGGCAGAGACAGAGATCTGTTTATGTTCCAAAGTATATACAAATATAACTAGAAGAGCTACTCAGTCCACCTGCGTGGATTGGCGGAGCGATCTTACTTAGAGGTGCAGAGCATAAGTGCTCTGGAACAAGGAAGAAAAGTCTTTTGAACTCGGATTCAAGGCTTCTTCACGTTAACGTTGTGCATTATATAAAAATATATTATTATCTCCAAGTCAGAGTTGATAAAAGGAAGGACATGAATTGTACCAGTAAATCATTTTATAAATATGCCTCGACTTTGTCATCAGGTCAATGTTATTAAAAAATCACTGAAGCAACTAAATCCTAGAAGAGGTAATTCATCACTAAATTAATGGATTCATGAGTACCTATGGAAAAAATGAAAAAATGCTTGGAAAGAATATCAAAGCAATTTTGTTAAATATGAAATACAGGTTTACTGAACACAGAGCCCATAAGTGAGCCGATAAAATCAATCACCAATAGACTGTCAGTGATTAATAAATATTAGCCGGTATCAATTATGAAAACATGTATAGTTGTTATACTTATACACTGTGTTTGTTTTGGGAAAAATTACCATCAAAACTATAGCATTACTTCATTAAGTCTAACGATAATAAGGCAAATCATTCTATAAATAGGTACGATGACCGAACAATTACGTAATACTCATTGATTACAAATGGTTTTTTTGGTCTTGTCGCCATTCAATAACTGTCTCTTTAAAATAGTGAAAAGAACTGAGAGCCGTCCCTGAAAGATCCTATACAAAAACGATTTGATGATTTTAATAAATATTGTATCAAATGTCAACAACGAGATACAATTGCTTATGGATTTTGGAAATTCAATAAATATAACATATATGAAGTTCCTTTATTCATAAGTTGATCATATTTTTTTCTGCAGGTGACAATATAGCAGAACTTAACTCTATATAATATAGATGACTAATAAATAGGACTTAAACAATATCGGAGCCCGTTTCTATCAGGTAAATCAAATTTATAAAGCCTACCAGATAATATGGTATTTTATTTCGTCAAAGTATAAATTGTATATATTTTTTCTTAAAGAAATTATCTTAATTAATAACCCATGCCACGCCGAACCGATTAAGTTCTTTAACACTTTAATTGTTCAATTTCAAAAGGGGTAAAGTTGTTTTTTTCTTCATTTCCTCTATTAACATTTAAGAACCCCTTCCAACTTAGTTCTTAATATTTCTTTAATAGACTTTATAAGTTTTGCCATAAATCACTTCGTACTTTGAGGTAGAAGCTTTTTATTTATTTTATATATTTATTTTTTCAGTACAAGAAAGCCTTTCCCCCCCATTAGAAAGTCTTCCTTCTTAATTGTTGAATGATTAATTTATATAGTGGGTTTAGTGGTTTGACTTGACTTCATGTCAAAAACTTTTACATGAAAAAAGTACATAAACAGGCATTAATGAACATGGATTCCTTTAGGAGGGCATTTCTCGGCCTCTTGGATAAAGGGTTCCGAGGTTTATTAATGATATGCTCCGTCTTCCTTCGTTTTATTGATTGAATTGTATCACAAAGGAGACAGAATATACACAAATAATAATGGTAGTTCTACTCTATAGTTGTAAATCATTAAAGGAAAGTAACGCATCGCGTCATAGACATAAAAGATATAGAGAGCTTATTCCTTTCATCTGTATTCTGAGTGCCCAATATAAACAAAGTAAATTGACCCACGTCATCGTAAGCTGATCATAGAGAAAGGATCTATCTCTATGATCAGCTTACGATGACGTAGATCAAATTACTTTGTTTATATTGGACACACAGAATACAGCTGAACAATGTTTCTCTGTTATTGAAGGGAATAAGCTCTCTATATCTTTATATCTCTATGATCGCGTCACAAGTGAGCAAAGTATGTTGGGATTTTTAAACATTTCATAATTTTTTTCTCTGGTAAGAGAGCCCAAAGTCTGTATAATAAGGTTAGGGCAATACAAAAACAAACATGTAGCAGTGTGACGACTCAATAACATCACCGGAGAACGAATAAATCTATCTATCAATCTATATATATATATATATATATATATATATATAGATATTCTCCAGTGACGTCATTGAGTAGTTACACTGCCAGGATTACATGTTTGTTTTTGTATTGCCCCGACCTTATTATACAGACTTAGAAGAGCTGATCAAGCAACAGTGAAGTCACAACATTTATATAAAAAAATATATTTTTTTTCTTTGTTTAAAAAGTTGGGTTTTTATATCCAATGTCGTTGTTCTAGGCGTTTGGACCTTTAACTTTGTTTCTTTTAATGTGATTTATTCGAATTTATAAATCTAGTTTTCTAAGATCCTTTGCAATTAAGATGTGACTGAATAAATTAGAGGGTTGTTTTGTTTGAAAAATAAGATAAGTGAAGGAGTGAGATGGAGAAGTCCCAATCCCAATTGGATGAACTCCTCCTCAAGAGAAAAAAATAAATCAATTATGTCGACTTTGTGAGAATGGAGAACGATAATAAGAAGAGCATGGCCCACTTTCAAAACAGGAAAGTCCTTTATGTAAAAGTAAAGAAGAACTTGTCCCCCACAAGTTTGAAAATAAGGAAGAGATATTTCTTTTTCTTATCTTGAATGGAATCTACGAAGAATAAAAAAATATTGAGAATATCAGGTCCTTTTGAAAGAAAGAAAAAAAGAAGGATGAATAGACTTCCTTCTTTGAGGTTTTTAGCATTTCTATATGTATTCATCTACTCTGCACTTGGACTGTCTTTTACAGTGTGTGTTCCGTCAGAAATGTCATTTTTAAATTGCGAATTAGGTGTACACTTAAAGAAATTCATAGCAAATTGTGGATACGTCATTTTGTTCATAAAGAGAGGACTTTATCATATATAATAATTTACATTGATTGTCGTCAACCATCTTGAACCTGCCAAATATTTCTGAAATTGAGAAGAAATGGATCATCCCGCAGTTTGGCAAAGCAACTTCTCCTTCTAGTTTACGCCGAGAATTTTACGTCTATATCTGTGGAAGGGCGGCGAAATGTTATCAGCTGATCCAGTTCAAAAGAGTTTTTTATTATTTCAATGAGCTAAGTTCTATTCACAGGGCGCAAAGAAGGCAGATTTGTCAGTGGATTCTTCAGCAACCATCCAACATTATCGATGTAATCCTTTGGACTGAAGAGAAGTTCTTTCGCTTCCATCGAAAGCCACATCGAAAAAAGTGTGAACAAATGAATGTCCTCGAAATACCTACAAATGATAGGAATGGTAATGGTATAACAATGAATGATCTTCGTTGCCATTATTAATGGAATGGTTCCAACCGTTCATGCATTCCTTGACGATGATGGCCGTCTGTCGTTGGTTGATGGTGTTTCATAGCTCAGATTGCTCCTGGACATGATTTGGTCCAGGCTGCGCCATACTGCAACTCGTTCTTCACTTTGGTGGATGCAAGACGGGGCTCCCCACATTACACAAATGCAACTTTAGAATTTATAAATGAAAAGTTTCGAGGCCGAATCATTAGTAGAAGGACGGAAAATCCCTGGCCAGCTCACATTCCAGATCTCAAACCTTTTGACTTCCACTTCTGGGCTGCAGCACAGACTTGAGTTTATAAGGAAAAAACAGATTCCATTTAGCCTCTCATGCTATGTGTCCAAACATTTGGATTTAGCCAGGAGACGATCAAAGACGCTTGCAAAAATGTCCTGAAGCGTGCGTCTTTCTATCTTAAGGCTGGAGGGGGTCATTTCCAACAACTTTTGTAAGGCTTTAGAAGATGTGCCTGTTATGATGTGGGAAAATGAATATTTCATAATCATAAAAATCCATTCTTTTTCTTTAAATGACGTATCTATGAGGAAATTGTACGTATTTTAAGTACTTGTAGTTCGCAATTTAAAATTTACATTTCTGATATAACACTGTTTATGGTTAAACGCAATTAATCTCATTTACTGGAGGTATTGAAGTGAAACTCAAATAAATCTATTAAAAGAATCAATGTTTATGTTACTGGTTCAAACTCCAAACATTAGATCAAATGTTAGGAATAGGCTTTACACACAATTCATTAATAAATCAAAACGGTGCCGTGAAGACCATAAAATATAGAACATATAAAAGTCTTCAGTCAATGTGTTAAAGTCTTAAATGGTTTGGTAATAGGCTTTGATCCTCGAAGCGTAGTATACCTAGGCCAATTTAAGCCAAATTATTTAATTGAAACATAATGCATTGAAAGTTTAATAAACTGATTAACTATGAAATTGAAAACCAATTAATGTTCATAGCTTATTTCAATTGAAACTAGGCTTTCAAAGTAAAACTTATGTAAGCCTTAAATACAAAAGGAAATGGACGTGACGTTATGGGCTTCGCCGCGGATATCGTCAAAGTTTTCCTCAGTGGTCCTGTCACTTTTACTCTCGTTTGAGACTCATTGTAAGAAGATATAAGAGGACTTCAAATGGCATCATCGAGGGAGCCGTGCAATAAAGGATGTGCTTATATACTATTTACAATTTTTTTCTTCCTGTATTTCGTGTACTCACTTCCACTATAATATGTAGATTATGAGGTTTTAATGATGTGATGGGTCTTGCCTCAGAGGGTTAATTTTAAACTACAATGTTTATTTATGATTTTTTTAAATCACAACCCCTCTTGCTCTTTTTATTTATTATTGTATATATATTTTATGTATGATTTTTAAATAAATGACCCATTATCTAAAATAAAAAATGGACTAAAAAAATTGCTTGAAAAAATGTGCTAGAATTTTGCACAACAAATAATAAATTCGATCCATTTTTTTGCTTATTTAGTTCGATAGAATTGCATCAGAGTGGATAAAAATAAACATGTAGCGTTAAATTTTGTCGACTGAACCTAAGAACTTTACCTATAGAAAAATGTCTAAAGGGAAATCAAATTTTTAATTTGAACCTACATTATAATCAGTTGACCTGGGAGATCAAATCGTTTGAATATCAGTCATTTATATATATATTACTACTGTGTTGCATAATCTCTATCATAAACAACTTAGTTTTGGAAATTAATATAACGACTCATCTCGATTCTAGAACTAAAATACATTCAATACGTTTTGAATGACAATTTGTAAATAAAAAGCCATTCAAGATATTATTTCAAAAAGTGAGATCAGAACAGTCATATATTTATTCCTTTAGCAAAGTGTTATTTGATATTGATGTTAAGTTTAAATATTTTATAAACCGATAATCTATTTGAATTCATTTGAGCCCGATCAAAGCTCGAAATGACTCAGGCACCTCTACTAGTTATCACACCTTAATAGAAACCAAAGTTTGAAATACTTACATTAAAACATTACAATTAAAAAATGTATACGAACAAAAGATGTATTTACTTACTCTTTTACACAAGTATTTCTATAAATAAAAAAGCCCTTTTATGTAACTTTTTTACGAATATTAATTAAACTTTTGTACTTTCAAAACTTTTACACTCAACATTGAGGGTAAATGTGAAGGCTACGTATTCATTCATTTGTAAGTTTTCATAGAAGCATAGAAATAATGAAGTGTAGAAAATAAATGTATTCATCCTGGAATCGAGGATATTAAAAGGTGGTTGCTTTATTATTACTTTGGAATCTCTATCCTCAAATGTAAGAAGGTTAAACACGCCTCCATTAATAAACAGGATTTTATGCATGTCAATATGATCCAAATGAATGCGACAAGTGCATAGAGAAAAAGTCATGATGGCTTGTTTGGACCCAAGAGAATAGGGAGAGACAAAAGGAAAAGGAAAAATCAATCTAGAATATAGAGCGCCGAAGCAGTAGTGCTGAAAATCGACGTATTTGTTAAGATATCCAGTGTTGGGAAACACAGCGACACATAAAACTAAAAAAAATATCCCTATAAGAGCCCCCGTACAGTGGTACCTACAAAATTTCTACGTCTTAAGTATTCTTAAGTCATTTTAGGGATATTTTCTATAAAATGATTATTTCAAAACCTCAATATCTCAATCAATTTCGGATCTACATAAAAACGAAAACTAATTTGGTATCCTGCAATCATACATACATTTTGCTTCAAATTGTTTGAAAGTAGCAGGCCTATTAAGGACATTAAAGGCGATCCAATGGTGAAAAAATACTAAATAACTTTTGGGTCAGTTGAGGAGACACTTCCCATTATACGATTTTGTTCAAACATTTCCCTACACCATGTCTGGAACTTTATTCGAAAGAGTTCCAACTTTAAGGTATTAATAATGGATGATAATTTGAATTGGAAAAATGACTTAGAATATGCCATATCTAAGGCCAAAAGGAACCTTATTTCCCTGAGAGCTTTTGTGGATCGGAGTGGGGGCTTAGCCCAATCAAGTCTAGATGGATCGAAGTAGAGTTCGTAAGGTCTATTGTGAGCTACGGCGCTATTGTTTTTGCATCAAAACTTATGACGAGTGTATATCTAAAAAGATAGCTCAGCAAACTACAATGGCTTGGTCTCATGAGTATTATGGCTCAACGAGGTCCACACCAACGGCCACAATGGAGGTACTCTGTTGGCTAATCCCACTACATTTGTATATTATGGAACGTACATGCCTGGTCAGAATTCAGATTAAAATTGAACACCCATTGAAATAGTTCGACCATTTAAGTAGAGGACACCAATAATATCTTGACAAATATATAAAAGTCAATGATATCCCAACTCCTCCTCTCCTCCTCGTGTACCTTTTTGGTCTGAAACTCTGGGCTACAAAGACAAATATACATCCATGACTTCGATCTCGTATGTTATGACGACGGGTCTAAAACCGATGCTCAGACTGGGGCTGGATGGGCTCTGAGGAGAGGCGATATTGCACTTGACCAAAGGACCTTGAGGCTCAAGGGAACAAATACAGTTTTCCAAGCCGCGGTAGAGGCTATAAGAAATCTCTCCAGCCATCTTCGAGGAGATAAAGTCGAGGGGAAATATTATTAATCTTATCGGAAAGCTTATCCGCCATATATAGTAGAAAGTCAGGTCATGAGACCAGGTGAACTCGCATCATCTGAATTTATCGCTTCCAAGCAGATTTACATGCAAAATTACAGTCTGATGGATAAAGGACACGGCAACAATACTGGGAAATAATATGCAGACGCTTTTGCTAAAGAGGGTGCTAGGAGGGGCACGCCTGTGTCGTTGCCTATATCCTTACGTGAAACAAAAAAATGCCCTTATACAAGCAACCCGGAAGGAATGGATGACTGTATGGCGTGCGATGAGCACTTGCCGCCAGTCTAAGCTCTTCATATCAAATCCCTATATCGGAAGTAAGATTGTTAAGTATAAACGAGCCCAAATCTGCGTTATTTTATCA
The DNA here is from genome assembly GCA_013387185.1 of Caligus rogercresseyi. Classification (NCBI taxonomy): domain Eukaryota; kingdom Metazoa; phylum Arthropoda; class Copepoda; order Siphonostomatoida; family Caligidae; genus Caligus; species Caligus rogercresseyi. Next base: position 6,758,098 of record CP045906.1, read on the forward strand.
TTGATTGTCCGCCTGGTGGGCAAAAAATGATGACCCTTGAGGGAGAGATCGGGGAGCGACATTTAGCCTTCGAAGATTTTATTTTTAAATCATTTAGATGTTTGAATGGTTTATTAACTTATTTGTAATAATAATGATAGATTCACTACCAGCTGATACCGAATTCGGTTCTGGTGAGGTGGGTCCAATCTAGGAGCTCAACAAATAAAATATTTCTCTTTTAATCATAAATAGCACCCCAATTGATGGAAGTCCCTATCTCCTTTTATCTTTATCTTTTTTACGGTGATAGTTTGCTCCTTTAACTTCAAAAGTATTATCACGCAGCCTCAACTTCAGTTGTACTTTGTTAAAAAGTACCATATTCATATGTTATAATACTTTTATTTTTTATTAAAAAATATGTTAAAATTATTACAGGAAGTTAATCATCTTTTACGTATCAGTGCCTTATTACTACTGCCTTTACAAACGAAAATGACCTTTTTCTCGTCTAATTAATATAATTTAAATAGTTTTATAATCTTGAATATATTTACCTACAATTCATATCCAAGAATTGTAATCATATTATTTTTGGAATATTCGTTAGTAAAAACTTATTTTCTATCATTCAAAAAGCTCTTTTTCAAGGATTCATTCAAATATATTACATTCGATATAAGTGCAAATAACTCAGCTCACGTAAAAGAAAAATATAACAAAATTTTTAAGTAAGCAGAGATATCCCAAGCAACCCTTATAAAAAAATAATGGTATAATTTTTTTTGCCTATATGGTTCGATGGAATTGCACCCGATAGGATACAAATAGCATTATAGCATGTAAATTAGTCTATCAAACCTAGGATCTTATCAATGAGGTAGACCAAAAATGACCATCCTCTCTCGGAAGTATTCGAACCTGCGCCCCCAACATTGAGAGTTGAACACGCCTTAATGCACACGACTATTGCGTTCCCTTCAAATGGTATAATTTTGAAATATTTTAGAAGGATTTAGTAACCGACACAATGTTTCAATTTAAAATTATAAATCAATGTTCAACTATTTTTATGACATTAATTTGGTTCATCACCGATCTGAAATCGACATATGTGTTGAAATATAGTTTGAGATAGCAACAAGGACTCTAATTGCAATGAATTTAATATTCAACATAATTTGGAGCAAACTAAAGGCGAAGCTTGAAGTGCAAAATAATTAATGTTGTCTCCCTTCATCATTAATAGAAGATCCAACACGAATCACAAACAAATCTCGCGATTTTATTAACATTTTCTCCCCCTTATAACGCCGCTTTACATTACGGCTTTACAGAAGATGAAATTGCTGGTGCGCAAGCGCAATATGGATTTGGATACGCTTCCTTCTATACCAACACTCCAATGGACATTCGTCCACGACTGCAAAGATTGAAAAAGCCTTACAAAATAAATGTAAAAGGATCAAACGGCGAAATAAAGCCTATCTGCATGAAAATAAAGGATATAGACACCTTTGAATGTGACAATAAGAAATATTTTAAGATAACTGCAGTTAACACATTCAAACGTGTTGATGAAATTAAATTAAAAAGCTGGATCAATAAATTTTGTAAAATTGTCAAGGCTTACCCTGAGCTAAACCCTGAAGACGAAGACGCGGAAAAAATATTCAAAAATTATAAATCTGTATGGAGAACGTCAAATTTCATATTTGAGGTTGAAGGGGATCCATCAAATATCCCACAGATAATCCCTGTTGACGATTCCCTCGTGAACTTGAGATTCGTTGGCGTGCGTCAACAGTGCCAAAAATGTTTTAGATTTGGTCACTCGAGAATCAATTGTTCAGAAAAAAGACTACAAATTATTGAGTACAAGACCGTACTTCAATATAAGACTATCGAATATGAAAAAAAAAACGCAAACTCTAAGTCTGACAGAAGAACTAATGATGACACAGAAAGTGTTATAAATTCTACTGATGCTCAAAAAGAAAAAGATACAATCAATAATGTCAATAATGACGTAAGAATTGCTGACTTGGAGGTTACCCTTTCGGAACTCTCTACTAGACCAGTAAGGGAGGAACCATTAAATACAGAATCTGACAGTACAGTTACAAAGTCCCCATCTTCTTTAGATATTGGAAACAGCGACGACAAGGAATGTTCAGAGGGTTGTCAAGACTTGGGCAATGAAGAAAGTCAAGTAAACGATTCAGAGTCTAATGGTAAAGATAGTTCAGATGAATTTAGCTGCAACAATAATATGAACGAGGAGGAATTATTAATCAATAACAATCCTCAATTAAGAAAATCTAGAAAAACTCCACCTGGCATCTCTAAAGTTAACATTTTATCTTCTCGCTCAAGATCATCCTCGATCACAAAAAAAAGACTAGCGCCTGAATCCCACGGTTCAAAAAATAGTCCGTCAAAACATCAAAAGTTTTTGAAACCATCATGACGACTCTCTTATCCTTGAACGTAAACTCCCTTCAAAGTACAAAAAGAAAATATAAGCTGTCAAGGTTTCTCAAATATTTAGAGCTACCTGACATCGTAATTTTATGTGACACACGGTGCAATTTCGAAAACCATTTTTCTCTTCCTCAAGTATATAAGTCTTTTTCGTCATTTGACGCCAGTCTAACAAATCCGAAACGTGGAGTTACAATATTAGTTAAGAAAACCTTCCAGCCCAGCATTGAATTTCGATGCTCTAATGGAAATCTATTAAAAATCAATTGTAAGTCAAAAGATGGGCATTTTGATATAATAGGGATCTATGGCCCTAATAACGACGATGCTGATTTCTTCAATGAGAAACTTAGCTCAATAATAACACATCGACCCACTATTATGGCAGGTGATTTTAACGTTAAACTAAAGCCCGGAAGGGACTCTAATCGAGACCATATATGCTCAAATCCTCGAGCTACTAAAGCTTTAATATCCCTCATCTCCTCCTTTGATTTTCGTGACTCCGCGGACATATGCCAAAACTATAAGCATACTTTCTTTTCTGTTGATAAATTTTCGAGACCTGTTTCCTCTAGAATTGATTTGATACTGTTCAAAGGTTTCCGCGATAGCTCATTGAAGTCCTACAGGGTCGTTGATACTAGTTTATCAGATCATCATGGTTTGATAGCCAACATTGAGATCAAATCTAGGACCTTGAAGCATAAAACAAGCTGGAAACTGAACTTTGAATTATTAAACAACCCAGAAATAAATGAAAGAATCATTTCTTTAATTGAAACTACCAAATCTCATGTTAAAAACGGCAGTGAAGTTTTCACTGAAATGGAAGGCTTGTTTAAAAAAATGAAAAGGATCTTTAGAAATGCCGGAGCAGTAAAAGCAATGCAGAAACGAAGGGCAATCAACGAAATCGAAAACTTTGATAAAGAAAAGATTTCCCAACAAGAAAGAAATTTTAAATTGGATCAACTTTACCGAAAGGCGGATCTCATGCACAGGACTAAAAATAAAATTGAAAGTATCTCAGACCTAACCCATTCGAGATTACAGTGCGTTAAGATAGAGAGAAAAAGAGAATCATCTAAAAACATGTGTATCGTTAACTCCGTTGGAGAAACTTCTAGTCACCCTGATTTTATATGTAGGGAAATTAGCTCCTACTACTCGAAATTGTACAGCTGCTACGATTGCAGAGATTCTATATTATGCGCCCGTTGTAAGTTGGCGAACGCCGACTTTTGCGAAAGCATAAGATGTTCCGTGGACGACAGTCTACATATTTTAGACGAAGACAAAAACGAAATGGAAGTCCACCTAACTATTAAAGAAATTGAATATGCAATAGTAAATAACGCAAAGGTCAATAAGTCACCTGGTCCTTCCGGCTTAACCTTTGAATTTTATAAAAGATACCTGCACAATCTATCTCCCTCTTACTCATGTTTTACGAAAAAGTTTTAGCCGTTGGACACTTCCCAGAATTTGCCTCAGATGGGAGAATAGTCTTAATACCTAAGAAAAATAAAGATCCGAAATTTTTAAAAAATCTACGTCCTCTTACTATGCAAAATTCGATTTACAAGATATTTTCATATATTTTAGCTAATCGAATAAAAGGAGTTTTAAATAAAGTTTTACACGATTCTCAGTATGGTTTTTTAAAAGACAAGCTTATGGATATAATTCCTTTTACTCTTCAAACACTTACCGAATGTGAAAATCACACGTCTTTAATGGCTATTGATTTTGCCAAAGCGTTTGATTCTTTATCACACAATTTTATTGTCCAAACACTTTACAAGAAAGGTTTCGGCGATTTTATTATAAGAATGGTTTGTACTTCCCTTGCCAAAACAAGAACCCTAATAGAATATGGAAGCCACAGAGCACACTTTTATAATTATAGAGGTGTTCGCCAAGGAGACCCCATGGCTGGAATCCTCTTTGTCTTATGCATTGACGGTCTGCTCCAAAGAATTCACTCTGATCCGAACATTCGTGGATTTAATTCATCAGGAAAGGTGTTAAAATGTTTGTGCTACGCAGATGACATGACCATGACATATTCTGGTAATCCACTTCAAACCATAAGATCAATCGGCAGAACATTTAAAATTTTAAATCAATTCTCTATTATTTCCGGCTTAAAAATAAACGTTGAAAAGACCGAATTTCTCAGCCCCTTTGGAGGTATTGTAGAAAAAGCCTGGCCAATACTAAATTCGTCTGATCATATGAAGATACTTGGATCTTGGATTGGATCTAACAGTTCTAGGTTAAATCGTGATCTCATGATGTCAACACTGAAGAAATCGTGTTCTTTTTTCCACTCCCTCAACTTAAACGTGTGGGATAAAATCAGAGCCTGGAATACCTATATTGTCCCAGGTGTAATTCATTTACTTCGTGTTACACCTTTTCACCAAGGAACATCCGAAGAGATTCTAACTATGGAGACTTCTCTCTTGGGCTTCCACAAAAGAAGAAATATATCCCAAAAACGTATTCACAATCCACTCAGACTTGGAGGATTGGGAGTCTTGGACGTCCAAAATTTATGGAAATCTTTAAATTGCTTTTGGATTCGAAAGCTATGGGACAACAGCCACTATTGGTCTTGTTATATCAAGCAATATTTAAAAAATAATGGAATCGACTATAATGAATCCCCCTATCACGGGCTATCAAAAGTTTTACCCACTATCTCTATGTTGTCTGAAAGAATAAGAGAATTCTGTCATAGCTCAACAGAGTGCATCAAAACATATGAAACGTCCTTAGCTTGGGAAATGCCTCTTTTAAATTGCCTAAATGTATCGATCCCAAAAACCTTGAATGCTCACATAGCATGCGATGTTATACATTCATCGAAATTTTTAAACAGACTTGCACATAAGTATTTTACTAGTGTTTTCGGGAAGCTTTCTAGAGTGAATCGTCCATTTTTACCCTTCAGGATCAAGATCTCCATTTTATCCACAAAGATTTTACGCAATGCTTCCACAGTCTCAACAATAGTACCTTTTAAAGCCTACTTAAAGAGACGTGGGATACAAAGAAGTATAAGCGATTGTGTCGCCGCTGTGAATAATAGATTTCTTACGTCCTCAGAGAAATGGTTCAAATACCGACTTTTGACCGGTTCGCTGGAGGTTGCAGACAAGTTTTTCAAAGACGATCGAAAGAACTGTTTCTTTTGCAAAACACACCCCGAGACCACGGATCATCTCCTTTGGAACTGCCCTGCATTAGCAGAGACTTACAAAGCCCTCCAAATCTCACTAGAAAACCTCTTCGAGACCAAAACTTCTGAGGAAGACTTTCTGACATTCACAAAGAATGCCAAATGTGACGCCGTCATAACTAAAGTTCACTACATATTATATAAAATGCGAACTGTTAAAAACGACGACCTTTCTTGTGTCATCCCAATCGCCTCTTTATATTCAAAATTTTATTAGAGATATAATTTTTTATTGATATGTTTGTTTTCAAATTATTGTAATGTTCTCTTATGTTTTCGTTTAAATGATTGTTATTTATTGATCGTTTTTCACTAAATATGTGCACAACCTTTTTGTATATCGTTGGTTGATCTATCGAAATATATGCCCACTGGGCCAAGAAAAAAAAAAACTTTTCTCCCCTATGCGCAATTGGTAGCATTTGACATACCGTATTCCTTACGTGTCACTTAATTCCAGAGGTGGGATTCGGTAGAAAAATCTATCGCTGTTTCGGTATTCGGTATATATGTACCTTCTACCGATCGGTATTCGGTAGATTTTTATTATATCTACAGTATCGATCGATATTCGGTACGGTAGATTAGAAAGAGAGAGCTATCTATTTATATATCTGCTCTTACTTCTTCATATGCATGTAATATCGGACAATTTATAACAAAGGACAATTAAGTACATCATTGTTATTATTTATTTGAGATTTTTTGAAATTAATACATGATAATCTTGTATAAATCATATATGTTCTTGGACTTTGGAGGAAATGGACGGCTATAGATTTTTTATTTATTTACTGTCTCTTATTGTCCGATATTAAATGCACTTTCAGGTACTCTAGGTTTCAATGCATAGAATGTGCTTATATGAATGTATATTATGTATCTGCTTTTTAATACTATAAGTTGTAGTTGTTTATTTATTTTGTGAAGTTCAAGTTCTTCACACAAGGGAGCGCTTCACAAATTACAAAATATTAAAGGTATTATATTTCACAATTTATTTTCCCACATTTTTATTTTAACTTTTGGAAAATATTACATACTTAATATGTAGCGTGTTTTCATTGACTCCCTTTATTTTGTCTCCTATTTACATATTAATAGATGAATAGAAAAAAATTATATCATCCATCATATTTGATTCCTCCATTTATTATATTCATTCATGCCAAGTAAAAAAAATAGTTCATTTATGCATCACAAAGAATGAATAAATATACCATAAAATCCTAAAAAATCATTAGTTTAATGTGTCATTGTGATGGATGTTTATAAGACATTATTAGAAAAATAATTATGCTAGTCCTAACTGCTGGATTATCAATAATCAATCAGTTTTTAGCAATAGATTAAATTAATATTTTTATAGGTGTCTCAACGGTTGTTTTCTGCGTTTCTTTCTCACTATATACTTAAATGGAGACTAAGATGATATTTTTAAGTATCAAGAAGTAGAAAAAACCAAAGCTTCGACCTTTATTCTTTGAAAAGTAAGGCACTGATCATCGGCTATCAGCTATTAAAGGTATTATATTTCATATTTTATATACCAATACAGCTCCAATTTATTATAAGATTTATTATAAGTCCACAGATATCGATTGGACACAACTTTTTATGAACTAACGATACTGCGGTCGATTTTTTCTATCGAATCCAAGCTCTAGTATTTGTTATATTCTCGTTTTTCTTATTGAGGCTTAAAACATTTTACATCACATAATTACATATTTACATTGTACATATATATAAATGTTCGTAAATTCGTAAAAGAAGAGGAATTACGACCTATGACATCATTAAACATTTTACTTTAAAATTATTCCTTGCCTGAATAGCCTTTAAGCACATATTAAAAGTCCATAACAATGGGTACAGAACATCTAAAAGAAAAGCAAATGAGGGCTATCATGACATTAAAAAAGTATAAAAATAAAAAGTTTTATCATAAAGTATTTTTTGTTTAAAAGCTTCATACGATTTAATAATTCTTTTTTAACATTGATAAATATTTAACAGATATTTTTGGGTAGAATTTGATCAAATCCCCACCATACTGCCATCCAGATCCGAAGGCCTTTTTAGGGAGAGGCCGAATATTGAGCAGCAGAAGAAATTAAAATGGATCGCAATTCTTCTGCTTCCACAGGTTGATGGTTGCACAGTTTACTTGCCATAAGGGCTTTGGTGTTTAATATAGAAAGTTCACGGCTTTTAAGTTTTTGGTCGGAATTGGCGATGTCACTCCAAACAGTATCATGGCTTCATAGTATTTGTTTCCATGTTTTCCACTTATTATTTTCTGAGCATTTATTTATAACTGAAATACTTTAAAAAAATTCATAAACATACTGCTGCAGTTTTATTTATGTATATATATATTCTGAATAATGAATAACATTTAGAATATTTTTTAATACCTAGAGCAACTATTTCTTCATCTCCAATATTTTTCTATGCTTGTACCTTAACCAATATCATGTTATCAGTATATTTTATGCAAAACTCTCAGTTTAGTGATTGATTCAATAACACGCACCTTACAATCAATAAAGTGAATAGAGATCCTTGGAGCTTTTTTATAGTATGCCTAGTTATTTGTAAGTCGCTAAGCGATCAAAAAGGTTATTAATCTGGAATTTGAATCCATATATGTTAGACCATTAGGACCAAGTTCAGATCTGTCATATATTTAGATGGTATTTCTAGAATCACATGCATATGTGTTTTTGGGATATTAGAAAAAACGGTCAAGTATAGA
>CP045906.1:6766674-6789385 GCA_013387185.1 Caligus rogercresseyi
CCTTAAGGTCGAATCGAGACCAATAGTAGCCTCGTCCAGGAGTAAAGGATTCGATTAGATCGCTTACAAAGGAGGTTTCCTCTTTCACTTGCTGGTGACGGGTCACAGCGGTGTGGGGGTACTGGCAGCCGACATGCTTGCACGAGCTGGAGCTATGGGTCAAGCACAGAATAAAGAGGTGGGCTATTCTATGGCCTTCCTGTGGAAACTGTCACCGCCTTCAATAGAAAAGTGGCAAACTCTGTGGACTATCTGGACTATTGTCGTCAAAGCCGTGCAATGCTTCCTAGGGTGAGGCTTTTTCATGGAAGCGTCTCTCTTTGGAATCAAAGGAAAAACTTAATTATTTAGTTCAATTTACTAGTGTACATTGTCTCCTTCGTCGCATTAACCACTTGATGCACCCTAAAGTAGCCCCTCTATGTCGAGGCTGTGGACAACAATGAAGATCCTCTTCATCTAGCAAACGGTGTCCACGATTTGATTGGAAGGTCACCTCCTCTGACAATTCGAGACCCCTTTCAGGGTACTCAGTTCTTGACCTGGCTAAGTTCTTAGCAAACACAGACACTCGGCCAATGGAGCCAGAAACCTCCTCAATGTACATCAATCAGGACGGACTGCAATAGGAGGAGACCCTATTGCGAGGTGCACCATAAGTTTTTGTAAAATTAACATGTGCCCGTCTGGAATATGTATATATGATGGTTAGCAATAAACTTAAAAAAAAACAAAAAAAAACAAAGTATTTCCGAAGAACTATTTTTTGGTTGAAAATATATTTCGTTTTTAACATAGGACTCCATACACGACAGTTATTTTATTGATATAATATCATTCTTTTTTTTTTATTAGTTGAATTGTCCCTAACATCAATACATTTAGGCTAATGTACAAAACTGTTATTGAGCTTAGAACTCATTATTCTTTACGCAAATTTAAAAAAAACTTTAATATATATTCAGAGCTTTGCATAGATTCAATTTCAGGATAGTTAGCAATATCTGTATTTAGAGATTACGATAAACTTATCAGTCGTAAGGGATTTGGTTTTCTTGTGGTTGTAATTATAGATAAAGGTATTTAATGACTTCCACATATTTGAATTTTCTAAAAGCAATATAGACATATTTTTTTAAAATATCGTAGGGTAAGTTACAAACCTTGATATATCTTTAAATATAATATATTCTTCAAGTTCAAATAACCACATGTTAATATATTATAAGATATCACTTTTTATTATAAGCAAACACTCTTATTTTTTTTTTCAACAATTTTAAAGAACAGGAATAATATTTAAACCAACCAGATTTGCATTACATATGCATGTAACTTTGCTTTCTTGAAATAAATAATGTTTTATACGGGTCCTTCAAAGTGCAACCCCTCACTCGTCTGTAGGCAACCTCTCCGATTTCATCAATTATCATGCATTTTTGATGGCTAAAAAACTCATCTGAGCAAGAAAGATTGAAACAAACAGCGTGAAAGCCGTGTCCACCATATTTTTAACTTCATTAAAAACAATAAAATAATTCTAAAATTTTGTACGAAGCTTGAGTATTTTTTAAATCTTATGTTTCAATATTCAATATTATTAATAATTACACAACCAGTCACACTTTTTTTGCTCTGTACTTCTGAAAAACACTATCTTCTTTGTATATGTATATGACCGAATAAAATTAGAAGTCATTAATTTATATGAGCAAACAAATTATGCATTTTAACGGTAAGTCTATTTTTGGTACAGTTTTGAATTTTAGAACTCTGACTTTTTACTTTTTTTTAGACGGGACACCCTATCAAATATCCACTCGTTCCCTTTGATATCTTTATTTGCGTTTAAAAGATATTCTCTTTTAAGGTCTTTATGTATTAAATTATACATTCCACAAAAATTATTTATTAAAATAAGTTATACGAAACTTTCGAGCCCAAACTACGGACGCTGACGGGCTAAATGAAGAGCATCCATATAATCCACGGCTAAGAAGACTTGTAGTACGCATGGGAAGAATGAGGTCTTTTATTTTAATTGTATTCATAAATTAATTATAACATTATATATAATATATATATTTAATATCCAAATCAACTGATCACCCCTCAAAAAGGTGGTTTTATATAGTGTCGTCATCCAGGACTTGGATGGTCCTCTCAATTTTAAGGAAAAGACTAATAAACGTCTGTTAGGAAAAAATTACTTTCATGGGTGAAATTTTTAACAATAGTCTACTTTTTACGGGCAGTGAATGTTAGAGAAGGAGAAAATAAAAAATAAGTCAAATTCAAACATGACAATGCAATCCAAAGGACTCCTTTTTAATTTTATATAACCTAAGCAGCAATGTCATGCTTCGTTTTTTATAGTTAAAATAGAAGACAAACCCCATTTTTTAACCAGATTAAAAGGAAGTGTGATAGCTAGATTTAAGTTTTAAACCAATGATGTTTTAAGATTATTGGAGAACCAAAAAGATCCTATTCTTTATACTGGTTAAAGTACAGATAGCCACAACACTTTGTGTTTTGGAATATATATTGGGCATGACTCGTGAGGAAGCGTTGTGTTTCTTTTGCCAAGAAAAAAATGAAACGAGCAATCCCTTCCTCTTTGAGTGTACCGCATAAAAAAAATGGGATATGGTTGTTCTAAAATTTATATACAGTTTTGGCTCTGTGTTAACCACGGAAGGAATTTGTTTTATTTACAATGACCTGATAGCACGGAAATAAATTTTATTGTAACTAAGATCACAGATTTTACTTATAATTAGGAACACAAAATCCCCCCTATCGAAATGATTTTACATATGCAAATAGAATTGTTGATGATGTTTTGATTTTGTTTTGTTTAATATTGGTTGTGTTAATTCTATGTTTGTACGTGTAGTACATAAGTTTTTTGATGTTTGGTAACACTCAAAATAAATGTTGTGCGAAGTACAAAAAAACGTCTGTTTTGCAAGTGGAAGAGAAGACAACTACAAATATCGTATTCGAATGTAAAGGATCTGCGCCCCATCTACAACATGCCTGGCCCTTTAATGAATCTTGGAGCTTCGCTTGAGATTTAGGATTTTTTATTTTACGTTTCAACATAAAATGCTGCAATTTGCATTTATTACAAAACTGCAATACTGATATATAACATAAAGCAAATGAAAAAATAAGTCCTAGCCTTTATTGGAAGTTTTAATATACAAAATACAATTTTGTTATTTCATATTATGACAACATAATCTTTGTTTTTTCTTTTGAGGTGACCGTACATAAGTGATAATCATCGATTCCCATTAATCATACCCATTTCACGCAGATATAACTTTGTAAATAGGATGGTAAACAAACTTGAGGCATTTTGGATTATCCCCGTGGGTCCTCGTGGTTACTGGGGCCTAGAAAAGGGAAGATTGGATTTATGATAATGAATTTTGAGTTGAATTATATTACCTTTACCGTGGGAGGATTGTCCTCTGGTGGAATCTCCATTGCTACTCCACCAGTCCTGGTCACGGGCTCATAACTCTTGAATGAAGATATTTCAAAAACTAAAAATGTGAATTCGGGGATTAAATTGGGGCTTCCTTGTGAACGTACCTTTCTTCTTTGTGCCGCAGTAATCCTCCCGAGCAAAATGAATACCCTCAAACAAGAGTCTTTATGGTCTGAGATATATAAAGAGCTTTTTCTTACCAATAAAAGGAACATATATCAATTGTCGATGAAGGCCAATAATCAACTCAGCAATACTATTTCACAAATGAAAGATTTTGTATTAACGTCTGTATAGAAAGATTTTTTTTTGGGCAAATTCAAGTAGTATTCTCTGAATAGGTCTTTATGTTTAAATATCTCTATGTTTCAGTATTCAAAGCAAACTGTGAAACACACTTTGAATGACCAACAGACGGCGGAATGTGATATTGTGCTTTCCTCAAGGAGTAAGATTCCTCCTTAGAAAATCATACGAAGCTTTTGTCACTCTGATAAGTAGTTGAAAAGCACGCCAGTTGTTTATGGTGATAGACTTTTTAATGCTATTCATCCAACTCTCTTTTTTTTCCCCTCGAGGGAAAATTTAGAACTAAATTTATATTACATTTTTTGAGGCTATTGATTACATGCTGGTTTTTCGGCATCCAAGGATGCTGTGGAGTGGATGATTTTGATATGGATGTATTTGCGCACGTGTACATTTTTACGAATCCTTAGGATGCAAGTCCCTAAGATCCATATTCTAATTGGCCAAAGGACAAGAACTGGACGTTGGATGATCATTATTAAAATAAAAAAGGTCATCCACCTATCAGAGCACGTCCATATTTGCCAAGAGAGCTAACAACTCGCCTGCCGGTGTGAAAGTATGAAAAAACCGTCAAGCAGAAAATTACATTAAATATTGATGTAGTCAAAATACAGTCAAACTGTTTTTAGGCGGTCACTTTCCTATAGCGATAACCAGCCCATATTGCATGCAAGGTATTTCATATTGTCAGGGATAGGTAAACGTCATCAATGTGATTATTATTTCGCGTCATCAAAAAATATCGTTATCATTCCCGCTTGCCGGCAGTTTTAATGACGTCACACCGCCACGCGAAAAGTCAGCCCTCTTGGCAATATGAACATACCTGTATTTGAATATACCTTTGTGTTGGACAACCCCTTTACGGCTTCCATAAGTAGAATGACATTACTTTTTGCTGCCATACCTTCAGGGAAGGCTAACTTATGCCAATGGGGATATACAGGGTCCACGCGCTAAATTTGACACTTTGGTTTATTGCACGAAGCGGCGCTAGGGGGCTACGATCGGGCCAGCTGGGCTTTCTACCTTTAGCCTCAGTAGTTGAGCACAGATGGTAACGATAACAATGGTGTTGACAATTTTAAACCACCCGAATCCTGGAAACGCGTAACAGCAGTGATGATGATCCGCGCCGGTTGCAAGGATATGGAGATTATGAAGACGGCGTGTGTGGCCAGGACACTGTCAAGTCCATCAGATCGGAGCTGGAGGAGTCCAATAACGACTACGAGAAGGTGGGGAGAGAAAGAAGGGGAAAAGACGTTCTGACTCCCTTAGGACCCCGGAATTCGTGAAAAGCTCCAGAAGAAGGTGCAAGAGGACCCCAGCAAATCTGCACCAAGCTGGCGGAGGAGTTGGGGGTCGGAAACACCACAGTTAGGGTGTGTATCACGAGGACCTCCGTTACCACTTCTACAAGCGCCGCAAGGCCATATTTGACCGAGAAGGCCAGGAGAACCAGTTTAACAAGGCCCTGAAGCTACACGAGCCCGAACATCTGGCCGCCCAACTCCCCCGACTGCAACCTGTGCGAATTCTACCTATGGGGCGCGGTTAAAGGGATACCAACCGAACTGCTTGCAACACCATGGCCGAGTTGAAGGCCCGCATTACGCTCTGCTTCAAGAAGTTGCCGAGCGACCAGGTCGGTGCGCGTGCTCAGGTTCCGGTCCCGGCTGAAGAAGGTCGTCGAGGTTAGGGGCCTGTACTTCAATTAGAATCCAAGCCAAGACCAATACGACAACCTACTTCTGGATTTTTTGATTTAATAAAGAATTAAAGATTCTATCCATGTTGTTTTTTATTTTTCGAAAGTGTCAAATTTAGCGCGTGGACCCTGTAATATTACATTAACTTGATTAATGTGTACATTATAGAGTTGCAATTGAAAATGAGCTTGTAAGTCATAGCGGAGGAGAAAAATACCACACGGATGCAGGTACAAAAAATGTTATGACCATAACATAAATGAAACAACTCATTTCATCCTTTTTTCGACTTTTCAAAAGTTAATTTTCATTATTTTTAACAATAAGTAATTTTGTACATTGTTTTAAATTTCATTTGAGCATTTTTTAAATCATAGTTTTCAATATTCAATATCAATTCATAATCAAACAACAAAATTCACACTTGTTTTGCTCAGTACAGGAGTACACGTATAATCGGACTAATTAAAACAAATTTGAAATGTTGATAATTTATTTATTATGAATTTTTCAACAATTTTTTGTGAAATGAAAGGTACACATATATAGATATTTATTTTTCAATATAGCCCCATCAGCGGCGACAACCATCTCGAGGCGGTGCCTGAAGCGGCCGCAGGTCTTGGCGACGACGTCCTTCTTCATATTGGCGAACTCCTCCACGATGGCGGCCCTGAGGGAGTCGAGAGTGTTGTGAGCGTGCTTGTTGGTCTTGTTCTCGACCATGCCCCAGAAGAAATAGTCGAGGGGGTTGGAGTCAGGGGAGCTGGGGGGCCACAAGTCCGGGCTCCAGTGGTAGGGGAGGTTCTCCTGGACTCCCTGGTCTCCTCCGTCAAGATCATCCTGTGCCTCTTCTTGTACGAACTGTAGCCCAGGTCCTTGTTGATGGTGTTGGCGATGGTCGCTTGGAGCAGCCCATCTCGGCGGCCAACTTGGCGTAGGACTTGTTGCCGTCCTCGTTGACCTTCCTCTTCACCTCGGCGACAAACTCGTCGGTCCTGGTGGCCCCCAGGGACCGAGAACGCTTTTGCGATGAGCATCATTCTTTTTGAAAGAGTTCCAAGCCTTCCACTGGTCTTAGACGGTCGACTTGGGCTTGTTGAAGAACTCTATCACCTCCTTTGTACTCCTCCCGGCACGGAAGGAAGCGAACATCGCATGCCTTTTCTCCTCTTCCATGGCTAAATGGTGACTGATTTTCAATCTGTTTTTTTTTTGGCAGATAGATAAGATCAGTGGCGTAACGACACATCAATGGGCCCGTAAGCAACATTATCTGCGTGGGCCCCATATGAAGTACAACAAGTGTAAAGGTCCAGGATAGGGCGGCAGTTACATAAATTGGCCAAACCAATACAATTATGCAATTCTCAGTAGTATATGATCACACATCACACACGGGAAAATAGCGACTGCGCACCTTGAATGCAACCATTGGTGACAGCGCACCACCACATCCACTAAAATTGATGGCGCACCATGCATGTCCATGAAAACATAGGCTATTTGGTGGTTTGGTGGCAGAAATCATAAAACCCAGAAAAAAATCAGACGAGCCAAAGCTCAAAGCGTATATTGTAAACGTTATCACTTTTCATAGTAGACTACTGACTGAAGCCTCTTCCACACCAGCCCGATGTTTGACTATTGTCGTGCAGTGCGCACACAATATGCGCGCACATAGACGCGCGACAGACCAATCCAGGACCCCACTTACTACTACTGTGTTGTGTTGCCATTTTTTTAATCCATAACTATTTTAAGATATATAAAGTTTTTACTCACATCATAGATGCAGCTTCCGGGCCTTACTCTGCGCAAACTCTTCGATCAGGTCCTGTACATCCAGCTGCCGGGCACGAGCATTCTCAATCGACAGGATGGCGAGTCCAAAGAGACGACTCTGTCCCATTGAGTTCCTCAGGTAGCTTTTAATTAGCTTTAGTTTTGAAAAGGAGCGCTCTGCGGAGGCCACTGTCACTGGTATTGTAAGAAAGAGCATGAGAACTGTGCAAACCTCTCCGAAACTTGCTGTGATGCAGCTGTTCTCAATGAGTAGCATCTTTGCGAGCTCTCGCACTGTCTTGAGTTGTGAGATGCGCTGTTTCAAGCAAGCACGGAATGATAGCAACTGAATGGGGAAATCTTCAGTAATGTCATCTCTGTAGATGTCGACCAGTTTGCTTGCTTGCCGAAACAGTTTTCGTCTGTGGCGGTGCAGAGTGTCATGGGCTGTATAGCTTTAAAACGTTCCGCTGTTGATCGTAGACCAGTGAATCGCTGGGTCAGCTGAGAGATGGCGATGTCCAGACAGGCGTTGAAGACGTGCACTCGAAAGTAAGAGTCTACATCTGCTAGGCGTTCGTCTTCACTCAGTTCGTCAAAATGCGCTTTCACCTTTCTCGCCCGAGTGTTTTCAAAGGCCTTGCTAACCCCCCACTTCTCCGAGAGGCCCTGTGCTGCTTGTTTGGACTCTTCGAAGTGCTTGCGGTAAGCAGACAGGTCTGCGATGGTGCAGTCCAGTAGCTGGACTGATATGGACAGGTCAGTTTCGTGAGACTGCAAAAGTTTAGACACCACATTTGTTCGCTCCAGGATTTTGCTTTGGAGGACAACCAGACATACAAAGGAGAACTTCTCCATTGCGCGTTTCAGTGATGCTGTTTCGTCCCGCTCCTCTTTCTTATGGCTCGTCAGCCCGATTTTTGGCAGTGCCTTCATCACATCCCCATATCTGTGTCGTAGAGCACTGACTGCATCGTAGCGTGCCCATTTGGTCGGGCATAACTTCTTAAGTGTGATGTTGGAGCCGTTTTCTGTTGTCTCACTCCGATTTGCATTTATGAGCATTGCCTATTTCTTTATACTGTGTCCAAAAAACACATAAATACGCTCCACAACATCAAAAAATGTATCACATCTTGTATCCTCACCGAATCATTGAGGATAAGATTCAAGTTTTGTGAGGCACAATGCACATACACGGCAGTCGACTCTTTCTCAGCTATTCTTGCCTGAACACCACTGTATATGCCGCTCATATTAGCGGCACCATCGGCACTTGGAGAGGTCCAGCCCGCTCTCCTCCACAGACGCGATTATCTCCTTGGTTAGTTCACTGGCAGATGAGTCGGTAACTTCACGAAAGCCAACAAAATATTATTTGACTGCAACATCAGTGGCAACCCCTTGGCTATCTCACTCAATAACGACATATCTAAAATTTGGCTCATCTGGTTTACTTTCGCCACATCTTGTGTTGTGTCCATGATCACTCGAGAAGAATGGAGATGAGCGTAATTCATGTAGAATGTCTTTCTGGACACGTTTGGCAAGGAGTTCGATCAGCTCGTTTTGTATCAGAGGGCTTAAGTACTTGATCGAGCGAGCGGGACGGCTTATCAGCTCCTGTAGCACTGGGTCATATTTTGCCAACAGTTCGATGATAGAAAGGAAGTTGCCGTTATTGGCTTTGCCAATTTTTTCCCTGTGCCCTCTAATGACTAATGGTAAGCTGATCTTAGAGATATAATCTATCTCTATGATCAGCTTACAATGACGTAGTACAAATTACTTTGTTTATTTTGAACACACAAAAACAAAAGAACGCTGTTACTCTGCTATTGAAGGGAATCACCTCTCTATATGTATCTTTATATCTCTATAGGCGAACCTTTGCTGTAAACATTGAGCTGTTTTTTCTTGTTTGTTTATCACTCCCCATGATCGAGTTTTTGTGTCATTGTGGTGTGTTTACTTTTTTCAATGTCTGATCAACCCAATGGTCACATCATAATTGGACCTACTAGATAGCCTTCTAAAAAGGCCTATGAATTAATCATCTTTTTTTACGCCGAAACGACGTATCTGTATTCTCTCATGTTAAAACAACTAAACAGACAAACATTAAATGAAGTAACCATAAAACCAGAGGGATTAATATACTTTTTAACAAAATATAAAAATTATACAATTAATTGTTTAAACATACATTTTTTATGCCCATATTGTCCACAATAGTAGGAAAATTATGGGATATTGGTATTTATTTCGTACGTAATTTTTAAGTGTAAAATTGTGTTTTGGTAGTAATAAAATTAATGGAGTCTTGATGGTGTCCAACAATGAAGTAACTAAAATATTTCCGAAGAAGCTGTAGAATTAATAATTTGTTAAAAACTGATCTGAGATAGTCTAAAATTTTGGTAACTTGAGTGCACTCTAAAATGAAATCAATAACTTCGTTTCTTTTATAATATAATAAGCATTTGCTTCAAATACTCAATTGCTTAAAACTCTTTTTTTAAACAAATCTTTATATGTCGGTTTATATTTTCCGAATTTATAATAAGCTTAAAAAGTTTCAAACATATACAAAGTAATTCTTAAAGTAAATCAATTAAAATATAATAATTGTATATCTCTTTAATACAGGCTTGTGTGTGGACCACGTAATAGATAAAACGGCAGTTATGGAACTTTCTTGCAAAAACATCCTTTCATGAAACCTTCGTCAAGGCCGTAGATTTTCATTGGAGCCTTTTTGAGCACCATGAGAGATGGATGCTATGTTACTACAATGAAATAATAAAATTTATGGCAATCATTTAGGAAAAGGATCTGATTCGCTTTTTGAAAGGTTGCGTCGTTGACATTCGTCATGTTGCCATATATACAAAGATCAAACATTAAAGCTCAAGAGGAATTTCTACGTTGTTTATTGACAAAGAATAGATCCTGTCGTTTCTATCTGGTAACGTTGGAGCGCTGGATTCTTTTATTATGGCAGACCTTCGCGCCTGGAGCCCCTGGGAACTGTGGGTCTTTATTGCTTCGCTGAAAAAGCTCTCAAAGTTCCTTTCTAGCCCCAGAATGCTCAGGTCACCATTAAAAAAGACCTCGAACAATACCTCTGCCCCTTATCTATTCTTTCATTCTATCTGAGAACGTTGAGATCCTTATTTATATGGCAAAATAATGAAAATCCACAACACAAACTTCATATCAATAATAGGATCCTCAAATTTTAGTATTGCCTAATTTTTTAAATACTATTATTTATCATATCAAAATAGAAAATAATAATAATTACAAAAGTATAAGTAAAGTAATATTTATTGCAATATATATTATATAGATATTAGTTGAGGCAGTGACGTCATAACTACGATTTAAATGGATGAACCCTTCAGTAAAGGTGCTTAGTCCTGTAAATATTAATCATGACGTCAGTGTTTCACTTTCCATAGCCTCACCGTACGTAACTACAGGTAAAGTTTGTGGCTTGGCCAACAAGGCCATTAAACATAATCATATGTCAACCATTAGTTCCATCCTTAGCCTCACATACGTCAACGAATTGGGGAGCTTAGTTGGTATCAATGGCCTGGCCTGGATTATAGGTCATGGTGCACATCGGGTAGATAGAGTAAAAATGCCACTATTGGTTTACAGGTTTGGGTTCCGGAATGTCAACCAAATCGTGGAGAGGCAGCACTCCATCACTTACTCGTCTTACCTGACCGAAGAACCATAATGTCATCCTTCACAATATTGCCATAAAAAATCAAATCGGTAATAAACAAAAGGTTCGGTGATTAATAACTAACACTTCTGTATTGTTGTTTTTAATTCACCAAAGAGCATCATAGATTTTTATAACGATTCTAGTTTAATTCAATACCCATCCCAGAATTCCCATCCAGAAAGATAAATAAATTTTATATTTAAATTGTATATGAGTGATTCAAATGCCATTTAAATGTCTCATTCGAACTAACAATTACATATGGAGGTGTCAAACACACCAATAGGGTTTTTAGGTATCGTTATTCACAAGTCATATTAGGCTATCAACCCCAATGCCCATGGGCCCTTTGGTTTCTAAAAATAACAATTGAGTTGAAATCCCATCTCCTGTGGGCCCTTTAGCTCTGGAAATTATAACCATAACATAATAGGGTTAAAACCCCACCGTCAATGAAGCTATCGGGTTCTTTCGATCACAATTATTGCATAAGGAGGCTTTAAGTCCACTGCCTGTAATCACACCAATGACATATTGGGGTTTCAAACTCATTGACAATTTATGTACTTTTCTTCTCCTAATCACAATATAAAAATGGTTTTTTTTTCGGTTATATGTTTTTATTCCCACCTAAAATAAAAGCGTAAATATATACACTAAAAACAAAGTAGACATAAAATGAAATAAAAACTCCCTGGACAGTTGTGCAAATACCCTTACATAAATAAAATTATAGTTTTAAATTACATTCCAGTGATAAAATAACCTAATATAAAATTCTACTTGTAAACGGATACAAATTGTCTATGTCTTCTTATCATAGACTTGATAGTAGTAATATATTGGCTGAACTTGATGGCACAAATCGGACCAGGTCTCCTGCCCATTTCTATCCAGTTGATGATGACGATGAGGGGATTTTCAATTCAAAGGCAGCGTACCTTGCAGCAGCACCAATGGATATCGCTTTTATGTCTTCGACGTCGACGAAAGAGTTAGCGGTCAGTTTAGATGTGATTAAGGCCTTTATATTCAGAAGGGTATATTCAATCGCTTTTGTATTGGGGGGGGGGGGGTTCTTTTGAATGTAGTTGTATTAAAATGTTTAAAATTGAGACACACAATAAATTTTTTGGATTATGCCGATCAGAATGCTATCAATCAGTGTCTTAGGGTTATGCCATCTAATGTCTTTATTTAACGTGTTATTGGTTAAATGTATATGTATATGCCATTGAATCTACAGCCCTAAATATCTGAAAGTTGTGATCAACAGAAATGAGGGCTGTTGGTAGTTGGTTAGTAACTCAATATTCCAGAGTTGTGGAAGATGAGTTAAAATAGAATGATTTAGGTGTGACGGGCAAACCCTAGGGTACATTAACTGTGGGTTAAACCTCAAATATTCTAAAGTCGTGATCAGTGGAACACGAAGATGTATGAGTGGTGGGGTACATAAGCCCATGATTGTCATTGGTGAAACCCGATGGGTCATTTGCGTTGGGGTTTGAATCCCATTATGTTACAGGTTGGGCCGTGTAAAAAGAGACATCGTCAAAACTGGTCAAAAATATGTGTTTTAGCCATAAAAATAATAATAATTGCAGGTTGCATTAAGTGATATCCATTCTTTCTGTTAAAAAATGTGTAGAGAATGTTGGAGAGAGGTACAGCAACTGCTTCTAGGAGGATGAGGTCTAAACCAGCAAGACCTGCCGAGACTGAGGAGCTTGTTAAAGACACCATCAACAAGAAAAATACCAAAATAACAGTAAGGGGGCTGCCAAGGACAACCATGAAGTGACTGATGAAAAATAATCTGGTCTTTAGAGCTTTAAAAACAGACATGCACTTAAGTCAATTCACAAGGAAAAGAGGATTGCTGGAGCCAAAAAGGATTAATCAATTTAAAAAAACCTGAAACCGTTGTCATTTTACATTTTGATCAGACCCCATTTTCCCTTGGTGAGATGGTAACACTGGCGACTGAATTCTACCTTGTTGAAGCTGGTGGATAAGCGGATGCCACTACTGTCCACTATGAAAAGGAACAGTACTTTGTCAATCCACAAGTCATTGCTGTGGTGGGTTTTGATGATCAGAAGTGTGGAGGAAGGACTGAGTCTCAACTCCGTCACATATGTGGACTGTTTGAAGGGAAAAGTATTCTCCTGGGCAAGAGCAACATATGGAGAATCATGGTTGCTTCAACTTGATCGTGCAAGTTTTCACGCATCTGATTTTATCCAGCAATTCTTGGGAAAAGAAACACCTGAATTTTTCCTCATAGCCCGAATTGACCATGCCATATTTGGGCGTTTGAAGAGCTCCCTAGGTGGCATTCCTTTTTCGGAAGTCTAAGCAACATCTTAAAATGCCTAACATCGATGCCAGACCAATTTGGACCAGACCAACATTGACAACAGCTGCCGGAAGTTGAGGTCGAAATTGGAGAATAGTATTGAACAGGGTGGAGGATGGACTGAATAATATATATCTATATCCGTTCTTTACCTTAAATTGACTATTTTTACAATTGAACACTCCTCTCTCAAGTTCTTGGCCTTCATATTATTAACATTGAGTGTCTCGTTTTAAACGGCCCATCCTGCATAGTTGTAATTGGCGGGACCCGAGGGTCTATTGGCTGTGGGTTTAGAGCTATAATATGCCATTAGTGTGATTGGCGGAACCCGAGGACTCTTGTGGGTTTGAAACTCAATATGCCATTGTTGTAAACAACATAACCTGAGGAACCATTTGTTGTTCTTGCACTCCCAAATGCCATTGCTCTGATTTTAGTAACCTGTTAGTGGGGTCGACACCACGACCTGTAATTAATATTTTTGATGTAGACCTGTGGTTCCTATGATGCAAAATGATGATTTTTGTGTATTGAATTTTGGGGTAACTTTCTGTTGGACAATTTTCTATTTTGGCAATTTTCTTTCTGGCATATTGTTTCAACTTTATTCAACAAGGGGGTCATTCCCCAGTTATAAAACAACGATGGACTCGTGTAATTAATTATGATAGATTAATCGAACCTTCTTTATTTGATCAGGGTCTTCAGCTAAAGTGCTTAATAAGAAAAATATTTTCATCATCCACTGCGGCTCCATCTAACGCAGACATGTTTTTGTAATTGAGGCAAGAATCTAAACTTGAGACAAGTTGGATTACTTCCATTTTCGGTGTTGGTTACGCCGGCCTTAAATAAACATTAATAAATATTAGCTGGATATATGTTACTACCATTTTCACCGACCAGAAAGAGAACAGCTGTGGATTGATTTCAGTTAATCAGTAGCGGTAGAATGAAAAGAAAAAAATATATATATATTTATTTAAAAAAAATCATGTAATATCAAATTCGATCAAACATAACAAAAATAGACTTCAGCTATGTACTTGTAATAAGTTTTCAACAGCATCCCTAATAATCATATCTGGCGGGAAGCGATATTGAGGCTACTATTGAAAAAAACTATTTAAAACTACTAAAATGTACTGTTTCCTTCTTCCAACTTGTAGTGACTGATCTCCATCCCACTGCTGTACTCTTGAAGCCATCTGTGTCTCTTTGTAGCGAATAAAGGAAACCGTAAATATGTAGGAACAAGGTTAGATATAAGAGCAATCTTTTGTTTAAATAGAACCTTTCTTAGTTTGATGTTTATCTTTAAAAAGAGAAAAGTAGTTATGATATTTTTGAATTTGAAAAAGAAATGAAAAAGTTCTACTACTTTAGTTCTTAATTTAACCTAAATAAGATAAATAACTTAGAAACTGTGGGCTTTTCTAATATTTTTTAAAAGATTTTTTTAGTCTATCGATAACACACCAATCGTTAGATTTATTATTAATCTACTGATTTACCCATACCGATAGGACACAATTATATACCGATAATATATTTTTTTTCTACCGAGCTTGGTCTTGTACCGTATTTGTCTGAGTACCTGGGTTTTGATATTTCCTCTTGTTTCCATAAAGCTTTAGTTTCCG
This sequence comes from Caligus rogercresseyi, assembly GCA_013387185.1. Classification (NCBI taxonomy): domain Eukaryota; kingdom Metazoa; phylum Arthropoda; class Copepoda; order Siphonostomatoida; family Caligidae; genus Caligus; species Caligus rogercresseyi. The sequence goes on from CP045906.1 coordinate 6,781,736, forward strand.
GAGTCACCTATTAAACAGGAGTGGACTTGATGAGCCCTTTCGCCTCCCGTCGGGACTGACTTGTTACGTTACCAAGTAATTCAATGCCCCCCTCGTCCACGTTAGTTATCAGGCTTCTTCTCAAAGAAACTTGATCTCTTCATTTTGTGATCGTAGAGACATTATCAACTATCTCTAGACAGCTGTTTTTCTTTCTCTTTCTATTTTGGGGTTGGTGAAACGGTAAAATATACTTATAGATTTATGGAATATTTACCGTAGAAGAACCGTCGTTAGGTGAAGTGCCTCCACCTTGGGGCCTTGATTGCTTTTGGGATCAGGCTTGATCCCCTAGAACGTAGGAAAAAACCCTAGTTAAAGTGATTATGTAGAATTTTGATTTGAAGTGACAACCCACCTTTAGTTCCTTTTCTCCGTTTGATGAAATGATACTTCCTAGTAATATCATTGTTATTAAGGAGACTAAAGCAAAACTCTTCATGTTGTGAGGAATGAAACCAAACTGCCAAACATACAAGTAAATAAAAACCTGTTCTTCTGTATTATGAAGGAAAATAACAAGGTAGACAGTGGAGTAGAAATAGAAAAAATTAATAAATGACGCCATTGCTGACTTATATTTTCTATAAAAGTACATTTTGTTTAGTATTAAGGAATGTTTGATATATAAATGTAATTAAGAACTTGGTGAATGGAGGGACTAGTCTTTAAATAACCTTTTATAGATCATGATCCACGAGTGAACATGCATTGATTCACTTTGGTGAGCCGTATATTATGACTAAGGATACCAAGCGGGACCTTTTTTATCCAACGTGATTGGTTGGAATCACAGGAGTGATAATAATATGGTGCAGTTTTTATTATACATTAAATAACTTTTGGCGACTAAGGCTTCAACATCAATTCAGAGATAATAATATCGGTCTTAAGAACGCACAATGTCTCTTCCCTTGGGTTTCGATACATGTATTTTATGAATTCATTAAATAAGCTATATATATATTTATTAGTAAAAGTAAATAATTATAATTCATTTTTGTTATTTGTCCCTATATTGATCTGTTCATAAGACATAAGAAAGAAAATGTAACTATATGCTGAAAAAGTTATGGTTCTCGGTGAGTTATTAAGAAAGTTCATCATATAACTTCATATACAATTTATTGGGAACATGAAGTCTCACAACTTTGTATTCAGATAAACTCTCAAGAAGGACAAGTTTATTCCAGGTGAACGCAATAGGAATTGAAAACTTTAACAAAACCATAGCAATGATAACCGTAATTAATGTCGTTATCCTTTCAATGCGTTTTAAAGAACATTTATAGTATGTACATTATGAAATACAAATATCTAAAGCCCTTGTATTAACATATAAGAGATTTCATTTAAAATTGTTTGAGCCATAAATTAAGGACTTTTAGATTTTAATGAGGTTCTCAAGTGTCCAAAATGAAAGTCAAGTCTCCCCTCTCGTCGCAAGGGATTTTCTTTTTACTTTTTTCTCTCGTGTCTGAGGGTGAGTGTAAAATATATATTAGCTATTTATTATTATCATCCTTTGAACTGTCTTTCAGGAAACAACAGCCTTCTTTTTAGGCCAATACTACTGTGAAGTAAGTACAAAACAAATAAGTTAACGGCTCAGAATAAACACACATAATTTGGATAAATTCAAATACATTTGACACTACCTATATACATATATGATGAACTCGTACTTCTAAAGGCATATTATTGCGTTAAACTATGTATATTTTATTCTGTTACAAAATAAATGTGTAGTTATATGTGCGAGAAGCAGTCCTTTTTATGAAGGAAGCGCGATTGCGTAGTGTATTAAGGCCTCAATGTCGAGGGAGTAAGTTCGACTCTCAAGAGGGGAATGCCAACTTTGGTCCTTCTCATTGTTAAGATCCTGGATAGACTAATTTTATGCTAGTATGCTTCTTATTTATATCCAGTCGGATGCAATCGAACACAAATAAAAAGAGAAGTGTATTAGCTAGATATGTAAAGGGTGTCTTCAACTCTCAATATTATGACGTTTTTTTTCGAAATATTTCCTTCTTTACCTCTCCATAGTCACTTGAATGTTTCAAGACTGAAAAAACATACAAATGTTCCCTTAGAATATCCTTACAAAACTGTTAGACTTGATTTCCTACAAAAAAAGACATGACTATTTCATAAAACTATGTAGCTTTTCGACAATCTCTCCCATAGGTTGCACTAATTGTACCTACGTGCAATAATTACGCAAATTTGTATTTATTACACACAAATATATATATATATATATATAAATACTTATGCACTTTTATGGTTTTGATGTATAATTTGATGGGACATAAATAACTATATATTTTCTAGGTGAAGTTGGAAAATGTTCCGTTGGATACATACAGCAATATAGAAAAAGAATGTAATTTCTTGAATTTAATCATTTGTTCCATAAAGACCTTTTACAATGTTTACTTATCCTCTGTATGTATAAGTATCACATTTATTGTATACTTATCCTTACACTTCTGTAGCATTGATATGTTGCAACTTTTCTCTATTTGTTAGGCTTATTCTTCCTCTCGTTGTGCTACACCGGGAGAAACTTACTCTGTGACCGTTACGGTTTGGCTATGGACATCTACCTACAATTGTAAATGCCCGGGAATCCAACCCTCGCGCCTACAACAACTCAGTCCACGACAACCACAAACGACAAACACACAACAACCACACCTACAACCACAACAATCATCACGACAACCACTTTAACTGAAACCACCTCACACCTGAAGAAATAGAAACCACATTTGCGACTGATTTATATACTTCAACCTATGTAGACTACATAAACTACAACTTTTATTATCCCAAAGTCATTGGAATCGCTATTCCAGATGAAGGCCATGAAGAAAGAAGGGAGCCGAAAAAATATTTATCGGTCTATATTTGAAACCGAATTTGTTTTGCATGTCATTAATTGATGCACAATTATTGGTACAATTGGTTAGAATGATAAAATTTATATTTGTGTGTACTGCTTTTGCAAATAAATATAAAGAAAAGAAAACTAATTAAACTAAGAAAACCAATCTTATTCACCCATTGATATATTCGAGTATTTTTTTTTGCATTCTCCAGTGACTTGGCTTGGTGCAAGTCTAGAACTATGTTTTTAATTTTGTTAGTTAGCTGCTAAGTTAGCTGCTGGGGTGCAGTTAATTGAGATTGACCTAACTAAACCAGAGTTTCCTTCCCTTGTTATTTTGTCGAGCAAGACGAGTAAGTTGCGGAGTCTTGTCTGAGTTGCGGGCTTTCGTGCAATAATGGCAAACTGATACTCTACTATTTGGTTGTCTATGTAAGATATTTAAAAGACTGCCCAATGCACAGCAATCAGAATCCAGGCAAGATCATTGTGAGCGACCTGTGCTCTCCCATAATGATAGAACGGGTAGTTGACATAATACTATGTTTAAAGTTATAGTGACGGAATCCTTCTCTCGATAATCCTTGGGCGATCAATTAAAGTAAGTATGCTAACAAATTCTTTATATGTCTACAACTCTAGACAATATGATCACTTGTTTGTTTGTTTAGCTCCTAGATCAGCCCCACCACACCGGAACTTAATCCTGTATCAGCCGGTCGTGAACTGTCTAGGAACTACTAATTATATTTTTAAACAAATTAAATTTGGACAAATAATTATAACTATTAAAAGAAATTCCTCCAGCGTCTTCTTCATCTCTCTGGTTTCCAATATAAGTTCGTCCATTCCAATCCGTGTCCGTGGACAATCGTAGATTAGATGAATTGGAGTTTCATCTTCCTCCTCGCAGAGACGGCATGTTGGAGTTTTCGACCTTCCCATTCGGTGAAGATGTCCATTTAAGTTAATGTGGCCACTGGCCATGGAGACAATTCGGGTCATAGAAGCCCTCCTATAATGGTATATTTTCTTCCCAAGATAGGGCTCGGAAATGAAATATTTTGTCTGCCTGCAGGAACTCATCTTCAGCCAATTGGCCTTCCACATGGACATGGATGCCTCCCTTAGAGCACCCTTGGCTTGACCAATTGACGTGGGCACTGAAACTGCAATGCCCGTATGGGCACCTGCTTTAGCTAGAACATCTGCATATTCATTTCCGGTGGTGTCATTATGACCTCTCACCCACCCAATGGTAATATCGCAATTGCTACAATCCAGGGCCTGCTTGCAGTTCAACACTTCCGCCGTTAGAAGATCCCCAGGCTGTGTGTCTAGACTGTTGATGGCCGAGAGACTATCCGAAAGGACAAGAATATTCTTATCCTTCGTTTTATCTAATGGCAGCCCACTAACTAAATTCCGAATCGCCTCTATTTCGGCTTGGAATACACTGTTGGTGTCATCAAGCCTGAGGGAGCTTTGCTCTATGGCCAAATCACCCTTCGTTATGACCCATCCCGCGCCGGTTTGACCGTTAATTTTTGAGCCATCCGTATAGCCAATTAAATCGAAGTCCTTTAAGCTCCACTCCCGTGCCACTCTGTATCCCCGTTCATTTGACCACAACGTTGAACTCTTGATAAATGTTGGAATATCTTTTGTTCGTATATAGTTGTCCAACCATCGAACATGTCCCTTAGCAGAAGGGTCGGACCACGATTGTTTGTTGTCTTCTTTTGTGTGGAGTCTAGCTATGCAGGCGCGCTCCATTATATAGAGATGAAGTGGTAGCAAACCACATAGCACCTCCAAGGTACTTGTTGGGGTCGAACGCATTGCCCCTGTGATCGACATGAGACCCAGTCTCTGTAATTTACGAAGAGCCGTCCTCATCGACTGATTTACTTGAAGTCTAGGTGCAAAGACTACCGCTCCATAGCTCACCAGTGCTCTCACATAAGTTTCGTAGATCCATTTGGATTTTACAGGACTTAGGCCCCAGTCCGCTCCCACAAATCTTTTCAGGGCGAAGAGACTTCTTTTGGCTTTAGAAGTGACATATTTAATGTGGTCATTCCATCTCAGTTTGTCATCCAAAACTAGTCCCAGGTATTTGAAGGTTCTCACTCTTTCGATTATGGAGTCACCCAAATAGAGAGACTTGTGCGTCCCGTTTTTCTTCCTAAGAAAACAACATTAGCTTGGTCTTATGCTGGAGAAAGTGGTATTCCATTTTCAGCCCATTGCAGTAGTTTGTCAAGAGCTTCTTGCATTATACTGAATAAAGTTGCACGATCTATGCCTCTCACACAAGAGAGCAAGATCATCCGCGTAGGCCACTTTATTTATAGGTTACCATAAGATCTACTGCTTCCTGGAAGGCAAGATTCCAAGCCAGCGGGGAAAGGATACTTCCCTGAGGGCAGCCTCTCGTGGGTATCACGGACAGTTCTTCACTGCCAAGTCTGCAGTTACAATTCTGTTTCGTAGTAGATTTTTATAACAATAATTATTCTATGGTCAGTCCTAAATTTGGTCATGGCGTCCATTATGTGATCGAAGGTTACCCTATCAAAGGCACCCTCAATGTCAAGAAATACAACAAGGGCCTCTTCTTTTTGAATAGTAACTACTCTCACAGCAGTCCACAAGCCTACTTATTGCAGTGTCTACAGACTTCCCTTTGGTAAACGCATACTGGTTTGTCCAGATACCAATCGCATTTTTCGAAGATTTTCCATTGAACATTCGTTCGGTATTTTCAGAGACACATTTGTGAGAGTAATTGGCCTGAAGGCCCTTGGTTCACTATAGTTGGTTTTACCCTGCTTAGGGATAAATATCACTTTAGACTCCCTCCAAATTTTAGGAGTGTATCCTGTACTAAAAACAGCATTATAAAGTGTAACTAAGCGGCTCACAATGCAGTCAGGTACATGTTTATATGCTTGGGCAGGTTTTTGATCAGGACCAGGCTTTTTGTTTGATTTCAACTTTTTATTGCACTTTGACGGATTCAGCACTGAAGTAATCTCCATCGGCTCTGTGATTTGAAAGCTTGATTGCTGTGCACTGCCAGCGGGACCATTTTCAATGGATTCAGGGAATGCTCATCAAGTAGTAGTTTCAGACTGTCCTTTTCTTATCTTTGTTGTCCATGATACCTACAGCGAACATTTGTTTGATTAGCTCGTGTTTCAATCGGGAGATGTCCTTTGGTCCTCTAAGATGTCCACCACTCCTGAAGGCCTCCCTTTTCGCTTTTATAATCATTTTCTTATTACTTGTTTCTCGGCTTTGGTATGAGGTCATGATCTACCTCCGCTCGAGGTTTTACCCTGCAATAATATCTATACTTCTAATCGTGTATATAAAATATATATAGGTATATATCTATATATATATATATATATATACAGGGAGTACACGTATAATCCGACTAATTAAAACAAATTTTGAAATGTTGATAACTTATTTATTTATCAATATTTTTCAACAATTTTTTGTTAAATGAAAGGCACACATATATAGATATTTATTTTTCAATATAGCCCCCATCAGCGGCGACGACCATCTCGAGGCGGTGCCTGAAGCGGCCGCAGGCCTTGGCGACGACGTCCTTCTTCATATTGGCGAACTCCTCCACGATGGCGGCCCTGAGGGAGTCGAGAGTGTTGTGAGCGTGCTTGTTGGTCTTGTTCTCGACCATGCCCCAGAAGAAATAGTCGAGGGGGTTGCAGTCAGGGGAGCTGGGGGGCCACAAGTCCGGGCTCCAGTGGTAGGGGAGGTTCTCCAACAGCCACGCCTGGGTCTCCCTCGACTTGTGGGCGGGAGCCGAGTCCTGCTGGAAGACATAGGGCCTCCCATTCGCCACCAGGTCCATCCAGGGCTTCACGACGTTCTTCATGACGTCGATGTAGATGGCCGTGTTGACCTTGAGGCCCTTCTCGAAGAAGTGGGGGGGCATGACGTCCCCCTCACTGCTGATCACCCCCAGGACCATCACGGAGGAGGGGAACTTCGTGTGCTTGACGACAGGCACCTCGTCAACATTTTGGCAGATCCACCTATCATTCTGCCTATTGCTATTCTGGTCCTGGCTAAAAAAATTCTCGTCGGAGAAGAACCTGAGGAGACCGGCCGTCTCGTGCTTGAGGTTGTTGAGCAGGGCCGCCGCCTTGACCCTCCTGGACTCCCTGGTCCCCTCCGTCAAGATCATCCTGTGCCTCTTCTTGTACGTAGCCCAGGTCCTTGTTGATGGTGTTGGCGATGGTCTGCTTGGAGCAGCCCATCTCGGCGGCCAACTTGGCGTAGGACTTGTTGCCGTCCTCGTTGACCTTCCTCTTCACCTCGGCGACAAACTCGTCGGTCCTGGTGGCCCCCAGGGACCGAGAACGCTTTTTGCGATGAGCATCATTCTTTTTGAAAGAGTTCCAAGCCTTCCACTGGTCGTAGACGGTCGACTTGGGGTAGTTGAAGAACTCTATCACCTCCTTTGGACTCCTCCCGGCACGGAAGGAAGCGAACATCGCATGCCTTTTCTCCTCTTCCATGGCTAAATGTTGACTGATTTTCAATCTGTTTTTTTTGGCAGATAGATAAGATGCAAGCGCAGTAACGTACATATGTGCGTTGCAATATCTCAAAAAACAAAGACGACATAACCGATCAAAGTTAGTCCGGATTATACGTGTACTCCCTGTATATAG
>CP045906.1:6789485-6802804 GCA_013387185.1 Caligus rogercresseyi
TTGTAATGGCCTTGAGCACAAAACCGTGATGGATAGAATCAAAGGTCTTACTAAAACCAATGGCATGATAGCTCCAAATTTCTACCATTTCTTGTGGAATCTATGGCTGTATGTACATTTTCTTGAAATATCAGATATATGTCTATTACGTAGATACCTTTTTGTTGGATCTTATTTTTTATTCAACTTGGTGGAATTCCATCGTCAAAACACCTGCTAAACATTCGATAAATCACATTAAATATAGTAAGGGCCTCTAATGTACGATCTCTCTTTTTTTGGTATTAGGGCACTCTACCCGTGAAGGGCTCTGGGCAGCCTTCCCTTGTTTCCATTTCTGTGGTATCTAAAGAAGATAGGCACATATCACCGGGGCAAATCGAAAAAAATCTCCTCTGAATCTGGCTCAGAAGTCTTGTTTCTCTGAAGATTTTTAAAGAAAATTCTGTGATTTGTCACTTGAGAATATGGAGCCTAGCTTCCTCTCTTTGGCCATGTGAAATTATTTCTGGATACTCCACAATTTTCTGAAGTATCAGTGAAGCTTCAAGAATCAACGGAGGTCTGTTATGACTTTGTCATTAATGTTGAGATTTTTATACTATTAGCAGAAAGTGGAATTTCTAGGAGAAGGGAGTCTTAGTACTGAAGGACATTTTGTTCCGCATCAACTTTTTCTCATTCATCACTCTGCAATTTTTTAGATTAATATCTCATTTGCAGTGGCAGAAGTTAATAACGTGTAATAAAGACCGGTTTTCATAACAGATTCAATATCTTTTTTGAATTTATCTAAATTACTTTCTTTTTTAATAAAAATATCATATTTGTATACCGTTATGGATCCCGAACTCTTTTAGTAGTTCTAATATCTAATTATAATTTTGTGAGTGAGAATGTTCGTAAAGCAAGGTCATGCAGCTGATTCTATATATCAAAAAGAGACAGCAGTGCGATTATAGTAGGGCATAGGCCTAGGGAATGAATGCGTTAAGGCGAGTTCAACTCTTCATGTTGAGGGCCCAGATTCGTATCCCGAGAGGGGAAGGTCAATTTGTTCAGCCTTTTAGATTCGATAGAATAATTTGAATCCTATAATGCTGTATTATATTCACAAGGATGCAATTCTACCGAACCAATTAGTCAGAAAAAGGATGATGTTGTATTTCTAAACATTCTTTCGAAAAAGCATACCTCTTCTCCATGAAATTAGAAAAATAAACTTCTGAATGTACAGTCAGAAGATAAACAAATATTCCCGAAATGAAATACGATAAAATAGATGTGAGATTTTTTGGATTATGTAACATTTTATATATTGTATTTTCACACGCAGGAAAATTTCAATATTATTAATTTGCAGAATCAACTATATTATTGATCCATTACTACCTCCGCCGAAGGAGGTACTGTTTTCACGGCGTGGTTGTGGTGGTTGGTTTGTTTGTCAGCAAGATAACCAAAAGTACGGAACGGATTCGGATGAAACTTTGGGAGTTGTTGGTGGAAATGCCAAAAGGAGCAAGTGATTAAAATTTTGACATCTCTGAGTGCAGAATTAAGAGGCACAATGAGCTAAATACTAATAAACATTTCAAGTTAGCCTACTCTGTCAATAGATGTCGCTGTGCTGTGAAATTGGGTGCCGGGAGCGTCTTCTCTCGGAATTTCTGTCGAGGGGAACCCTCCCCCGTTCCTCTATCCGCCCCAGTCGTGAAAATCCGCTCGGAAGGCTCATAAGGACCCGTGACGGCGGAGGTTTGCACTCTCTGAGTGTATATATGCCTCTAGTTTTATATAGTAGAAATGCATGCTACAGGATATATATTTTTTCAAGATATACGTCATTTAACTTTATTATAATATATATTTATAACCTCCTGAACATTGTATCTATGTCATGGAGGACTTAAAATAGTAAATAAAAATGTTAAATTGGGCATTTTTAAATTATAATATTATAGATAATCTTGTAAAATCATAAGAGAAAGCAACTTTATGGGATCTAAATTCCCACGACGTAAAGCCTGATATTTTACTCCCTATTACATTGACATGTTCTTTGTATATATGGACCATAGAGATATAAAGATATATTGATTGAGCTGATTGATTCCCTTCAATAGCAGAGAAACATCGTCGTTCAGCTGTATTCTGTGTGTTCAAATAAAACAAAGTAATTTGATCTACTTCATCGTAAGCTGATCATAGAGATTGAATCTATCTCTATGATCGTTTATGATGACGTAGTACAAATTACTTGTATATTGGATACAAAAATACAGATGAAGGGAATAAGCTCTCATATCTTTTTATCTCTATGATATGGACTCAATTACAATCTGCACTGATAGACAGCTATAGATACTTTGGATTTAGGAGCGCCAACGTGGAAGTGGGCTGGCGATATAATTAAATATGTGACTGAAAGATCAAAGCTCTAAATAAGCACCATCAAAGGATTTTAAGAAGACATCGTGCTTTTTAAACCAACAAATAAGTAATTTGTCCTTTTATATAATGTTATTCTTCAGGCAGTAAATATGAACTACAATTTTCATTATGTATTTTCTCAACTGCCCTGAATAGTTTTACTTGTTTCTGTATATAATTTTAGTGTATTTGTTTTACACTGTAAAAATTTTGCAGTCAACGAATAAAATGTTTTTATCGAAAAAAAAATAGATATCTTTTTAGCAAGACACAACTTATAACTTATAAGCAACCTATCGATACACATCAAGAGAGAGAGAGAGTGTGAAGAGTGACGTCACAATTAACAATAATCAAATAAGAGAGTTTCCATTGCATAGTCGAGAATCGTGTATTCAATATTGACGACCTCCGGAATGAGGGCCCTACTTTTCGATACCATGAAAGCATTCTCGCTAGACTCGGACAGTCGGAGATCCCTCGCTACATCCTTCCTTCTCCTATACATCAATATAATACACCGCAGTGGAGGCTATTGCCCACAATATAATAAGTTGTGGGGGTTCTTGTGTTGTATTATAAATTAATATATGTATATTTTGGTATATAATAAAAAAAGCAAAATAAATTATAATGTTTTGAAATGCAGTCCGTAAGCTTCCCGTTAGAGTTTTGTACCCCTCCCAAAATTGTGTGCACTAGCCTCCACTGCAATTTAGGATATTAAAGGGGTGCAAATCCCAGAAATGAATCAAAATTTTATCAAACCAAAATTGTAAAATTTTCTTCTACTAACTATTAATTCTTTTAATATGACCTGTATCAAAAGAAAAATCATATTTTCCCCCTGAAAGAAATTGTAAATAAAGTAAGATCACTCTTAATGAAATAAGAATGTTTATTTTATTCCATCTTATGGGACAATACATTGATCCTCACCTAGACGAAAAATCATTTAAAAACTAGAAATTGGAGTTACACACAGGAAAAGAAGATTGTTGTGTTCCATATAAAAATCCCCAATATGGCCAATTTGATTCTTTAAAAAAACTGTGTTATGGAGTCAAATATGATGCCCTTCTTTACATTATTTGACATTCCGGTCAGACCTTTGACATAATGTAGAAATGGCTTTTGGTCATTAGAAAAAAGGAGTTGAAATATAAAAGAGGGAATATATTTGCACAAACAAATTAAATTAATGTAAAATAGAAAATATTTTCTTACTAAAAGACCTAAAATCTATGAACAAAGAAGTGATCAATTCAAAAGAGAATTAAAAAACAATATGAGATTTTCCTTTAAAATTTGTAAAACAACTGAAAAGTATAGATGCTTTCACAAAGTCTAGCCTAAAATTCGAAATAAAAACACATTTTAGCTCTAAAAACGACTCAAAATAATTAGCTTTGGACAATCTACAAAATCATCGTATAATTACCACAATTTATACATGGACTGAAAAAGCGAAGAAGATAGCAGAGATTAAAAACTGTGATGTAAAATGTCAACCGTCATAGACTTCTAAAAGAGAATGTCTAATCATCCGATCACAAGAGGATGGGAGGCCAATAGTTTTTTATAATATTCAGCAACCTTGTGGCATCTGTGCATTCAAATCTTGTGCAAAAAACTTCATGCACCATGGAGTTAAAGGAGATGATTGAGAGCATTTTTTCTCAGGGGGAACACAAATCTAACAGTATTAAAAACGGATTCTCTTTTCAGGTCGTGAGTAGTCAAAATGTATGTTGAATAGTTATGTTTTTGAGTTCTTCTGGAGTAGGTAAGCTCCTGAAGAAAAGAGCCTTATTTAAATTTTTGCCGTATAATATGATACTGTTGGAATCGAAATATGGTATTAATTTCCAAAAAAATCTTGACCTGCTCCCCATTCACTAGAGAAACGAACTAAAATGTTATTGGATAAAAGAGTATCAAACATAAATTTTATAAAATCATTAACTGCGACAAAATATCTCCATTCGTGTCGGGTTAATTAAAAGTCTTTAAAACCCCTATATAAAATCTCGGTGAAAATTTCTTAATAACGCAAGCCCTCCTCCCAATTGAGAACGTGGCCTTTTCACATCAGGAAGAAATATGGGTGAAATAAATTTCGAAGCCAACTTCTCTTCCTTGATGCCTTTTTCGGCACACTGAAGGGAACGGATGTGCTAAACATAGTATTTGTGGAACAAACTTGAGTATATAAGCACACCACGGTCATGAAACCTTGGTTCTGCAGGTTTTATAAAGTTTTGTGCTTATATAAACCATGATCCAATTCGAGACTCAGCTCCCGTTTCTCCAATACAATACCCAAGATACTGATTTGTCAACAATTTACTGTCACCTATAGCTGTAGTTGAAAGTGGGGACCAAAATATAGGGTTTCCCGGATTAGTTATCAAGCCTGACGATATCAATAACTTATCAAGTAGGTAAGTAGTATATCAATTCTTTTAATTAATTGAGTAACAGAGTTAACCTCTACATCAAAGTGATATCATCAACATATAAATCCATTAAGTGTTTTTCCTCCGAAACAAACACCAAAACCACCATACTTACGCGTTAGAGATCGGTATAATTTTTCAAGGGACATAATGACAATAGTACATCCTTGATGACAACTCCTACTAGCAAATGGCTCACTATCTTCTCAACCATTGAACTATTTGCAAGAGGGCACGATTAGAGTTGAAAGCCAATTAGGGAGATATTGTGTAATGGCCTGAGCACAAACCGTGATGGATGGAGAATCAAATGTCTTACTAAAATCAATGGCAATGATAGCTCCAAATTTTCTACCATTTCTTGTTGAATCTATGGCTGTATGTACATTTTCTTGAAATATCAGATATATGTCTATTACGTAGAATACCTTTTTGTTCGGATTCTATTTTTATTCAAAATTGGTGGAATTCCAATCGTCAAAAACACCTGGCTAACATTGCGATAAATCACATTCAATATAGTTAAGGGCCTTAAGGTACGACTCTCTTTTTTGGTATTAGGGCATTCTACCCCGTGAAAGGGCCGCTGGGAGCCTTCCCTTTGTTTCATTTCTTGTGGTATCTAAAGAAGATAGGGCACAATATCACGGGCAAATCGAAAAAATCTTCCTCTGAATCTGGCTCAGAAGTCTTGTTTTCTCTGAAGATTTTTTAAAGAAAAATTCTGTGATTTTGTCACTTGAGAATATGGAGCCTAGCTTCCCTCTCTTTGGCCATGTGAAATTATTCTGGAATACTCCACATTTTTCTGAAGTTATCAGTGAAAGACTTCAAGAATCAAACGGAGGTCTGTTATGACTTTGTCAGTAATGTTGAGATTTTTATACTATTAGCAGAAAGTGAATTTCTAGGAGAAGGGAGTCTTAGTCCTGAATGACATTTTGTTCCGCATCAAACTTTTTCCTCATTCATCCTCTGCAATTTCTTAGATTAATATCTCATTGCAGTGGCAGAAGTTACATAACGTGTAAATAAAGACCGCGTTTTCATAACAGATTCAATATCTTTTTGAATTTTATCTAAAATTACTTTCTTTTTTAATAAAATATTATATTTTGTATACCGTATGGATCCCGAACTTTTTAGTAGTTCTTAATATCTAATTATAATTTTGTGAGTGAGAATGTCGTAAAGCAAGGTCATGCAGCTGATTATATATATCAAAAAGAGACAGCAGTGCGATTATACGTAGGCATAGGCCTAAGGGAATGAATGCGTTAAGGCGAGTTCAACTCTTCATGTTGAGGGCCAGAGATCGTCTCCGAGAGGGGAAGGTCAATTTTGTTCAGCCTTTTAGATTCGATAGAATAATTTGAATCCTATAATGCTTATTCATATTCACAAGGATGCAATTCTACCGAACCAATTAGTCAGAAAAAGGAGATGTGTATTTCTAAACATTCTTCGAAAAAGCATTACCTCTTCTCCATGAAATTAGAAAAATAACTTCTGAATGTACAGGCAGAAGATAAACAAATATTTCACGAAATGAAATACGATAAAATAATGTGAGATTTTTTGGATTATGTACATTTATATATTTGTATTTTCACACGCAGGAAAATTTCAATATTATTAATTTGCAGAATCAACTATATTATTGATCCATTACTACCTCCGCGAAGGAGGTATTGTTTCACTGGCGTTGGTTTGTTGGGTGGTTGGTTTGTTTGTCAGCAAGATAACTCAAAAAGTACGGAACGGATTCGGATGAAACTTTGTGGAGTTGTTGGTGGAAATGCCAAAAGGAGCAAGTGATTAAATTTTGACATCTCTGAGTGCAGAATTAAGATGCAAAATGAGCTAAATACTAATAAACATTTCAAGTTAGCCTACTCTGCAATAGATGTCGCTGTGCTGTGAATTGGGTGCCGGAGCGTCTTCCTCTCGGAATTTCTGTCGAGGGGAACCCTCCCCCGTCCTCTACTCCGCCCCAGTCGTGAAAAATCCGCCTCGGAAGGCTCATAAGGACCCGTGACGGCGGAGGTTTGACTCTCTGAGTGTATATATGCCTCTAGTTTTTATAGTAGAAATGCATGCGACATGGATATATATTTTTAAGATATACGTCATTTAACTTTATTATAATATATATTTATAACCTCCCTGAACATTGTATCTATGTCATTGGATGACTTAAAATAGTAAATAAAAATGTTAAATTGGGCATTTTTAAAATCTAATATTATAGATAATTCTTGTAAAATCATAAGAGAAAGCAACTTTATGGGATCTAAATTCCCACGACGTAAAGCCTGTATTTTTACTCCCTATTACATTGACATGTTCTTTGTATATATGGACCATAGAGATATAAAGATATATTGATTGAGCTGATTGATTCCCTTCAATAGCAGAGAAACATCGTCGTTCAGCTGTATTCTGTGTGTTCAAAATAAACAAAGTAATTGATCTACTTAATCGTAAGCTGATCATAGAGATTGAATCTATCTCTATGATCAGTTTATGATGACGTAGTACAAATTACTTTGGTTATATTGGATACAAAAATACAGATGAAGGGAATAAGCTCTCTATATCTTTTTATCTCTATGATATGGACTCAATTACAATCTGCACTGATAGACAGCTATAGATATTTGGATTTAGGAGCGCCAACGTGGAAGTGGGCTGGCGATATAATTAAATATGTGACTGAAAGATCAAAGCTCTAAATAAGCACCATCAAAAGGATTTTAAGAAGACATCGTGCTTTTTTAAACCAATTCATAAGTAATTGTCCTTTTATATAAGTTATTCTTCAGGGCAGTAAATATGAACTACAATTTTCATTTATGTATTTTCTCAACTGCCCTGAATAGTTTTTACTCTGTTTGTATATAATTTAGTGTATTTTGTTTTACACTGTATAAAATTTTGCAGTCAACTGAATAAAATGTTTTTATCCGAAAAAAAAATAGATATCTTTTTAGCAAGACACAACTTATAACTTATAACGCAACCTATCGATACACATCAAGAGAGAGAGAGTGTGAAGAGTGACGTCACAATTAACAATAATCAAATAAGAGAGTTTCCATTGATCATAGTCGAGAATCCGTGTATTCAATATTTGACGACCTCCGGAATGAGGGCCCTACTTTTCGATACCATGAAAGCATTCTCGCCTAGACTCCGGACATGTCGGAGATCCCTCGCTACCTCCTTCCTTCCTCCTATACATCAATATCATACACCGCCGTGGAGGCTATTGCCCACAATATAATAAGTTTGTGTGGGTTATTGTGTTGTATTATAAATTATATATGTATATTTTGGTATATAAATAAAAAAAGCAAAAATAAATTATAATGTTTTGAAATGCAGTCCGTTAAGCTTCCCGTTAGAGTTTTGTACCCCTCCCAAAATTGTGTGCACTAGCCTCCACTGCAATTTAGGATATTAAAGGGTGCAAATCCCAGGAAATGAATCAAAATTTTATCAAACCAAAATTGTAAAATTTCTTCTACTAACTATTAATTCTTTTAATATGTACCTGTATCAAAAGAAAATCATATTTTCCCCCTGAAATTGTTAAATAAAGTAAAGATCACTCTTAATGAAATAATGAATGTTTATTTTATTCCATCTTATGGGACAATACATTGATCCTCACCTAGACGAAAAATCATTTAAAAACTAAGAAATTGGAGTTACACACAGGAAAAGAAGATTGTTGTGTTCCATATAAACATCCCTAATATGGCCAATTTGATTCTTTAAAAAAACTGTGTTATGGAGTAAATATGATGCCCTTCTTTACATATTTGACATTCCGGTCAGACCTTTGACATAATGTAGAAATGGCTTTTGGTCATTAGAAAAAAGGAGTTGAAATATAAAGAGGGAATATATTTTGCACAAACAAATTAAATTAATGTAAAATAGAAAATATTTTCTTACTAAAAGACCTAAATATCTATGAACAAATGAAAGTGATCAATTCAAAGAGACATTAAAAAACAATATGAGATTTTCCTTTAAAATTTGTAAAACAACTGAAAAGTATATATGCTTTCACAAAGTCTAGCCTAAAATTCGAAATAAAAACACATTTTAGCTCTAAAAACGACCTCAAAATAATTAGCTTTGGACAATCGACAAAATCATCGTATAATTTACCACAATTTATACATGGACTGAAAAAGCGAAGAAGATTAGCAGAGATTAAAAACTGTGATGTAAAATGTCAACCGTCATAGACTTCTAAAAGAGAATGTCTAATCATCCGATCACAAGAGGATGGGAGGCCAATAGTTTTTTATAATATTCAGCAACCTTGTGCGCATCTGTGCATTCAAATCTTGTGCAAATAAACTTCATGCACATGGAGTTAAAGGAAGATGATGAGAGCATTTTTTCTCAGGGGGAACACAAATCTAACAGTATTAAAAACGGATTCTCTTTCAGGTCGTGAGTAGTCAAAATGTATGTTTGAATAGTTATGTTTTTGAGTTCTTCTGGAGTAGGTAAGCTCTGAAGAAAAGAGCCTTATTAAATTTTTGCCGTATAATATGATACTGTGGAATCGAAATATGGTATTAATTTCCAAAAAAAATCTTTGACCTGCTCCCCATTCACTAGAGAAACGAAAAAATGTTATTGGATAAAAGAGTATCAAACATAAATTTTTTTATAAAATACAAAAACTGCCGACAAAATATCTCCATTCTTTGTCGGGTTTAATTAAATGTCTTTAAAACCCCTCATATAAAATCTCGGTGAAATATTTCTTAATAACGCAAGCCCTCCTCCCAATTGAGAACGTGGCCTTTTCACATCAGGAAGAAATCTGGGTGAAATAAATTTCGAAGCAACTTTCCTCTTCCTTGATTGCTTTTTCGGCCACTGAAGGAACGGATGTTGCTAAACATAGTATTTGTGGAACAAACTTGAGTATTATAAAGCACACCACGGTCATGAAAACTTGGTTCTGCCAGGTTTTTATAAAGTTTTTGTGCTTATATAAACCAATGATCCAATTCGAGACTGCAGCTCCCGTTTTCTCCAATACAATACCCAAGATACTGATTTGTTCAACAATTTTACTGTCACCTATAGCTGTAGTTGAAAGTGGGGACCAAATATAGGGTTTTCCGGATTAGTATCAAGCCTGACGATATCAATAACTTATCAAAGTAGGTAAGTAGTATATCAATTCTTTAATTAATTGAGTAACAGAGTAACCTCTACCATCAACGTGATATCATCAACATATAAATCCATTAAGTGTTTTCCTCCGAAACAAACACCAAAACAACATACTTACGAGTTAGAGATCGGTATAATTTTTCAAGGGACATAATGACAATATGTACATCCTTGATGACAACTCCTACCTAGCAAAATGGGTCACTATCTTCTCAACCATGAACTATTTTGCAAGAGGGCACGATTAGAGTTGAAAAGCCCACTTAGGGAGATATTTTGTAACGGCCTTGAGCACAAAACCGTGATGGATAGAATCAAATGTCTTACTAAAATCAATGGCAATGATAGCTCCAAATTTTCTACCATTTCTTGTTGAATCTATGGCTGTATGTACATTTTCTTGAAATATCAGATATAGTCTATTACGTAGAATACCTTTTGTTCGGATCTATTTTTTATTCAAAATTGGTGGAATTCCCATCGTCAAAACACCTGCTAACATTCGATAAATCACATTCAATATAGTTAAGGGCCTCTAATGTACGATCTCTCTTTTTTGGTATTAGGGCACTTCTACCCCGTGAAAGGGCCTCTGGGAGCCTTCCCTTGTTCCATTTCTTGTGGTATCTAAAGAAGATAGGGCACAATATCACGGGGCAAATCGAAAAAATCTTCCCTCTGAATCTGGCTCAGAAGTCTTGTTTTCTCTGAAGATTTTTTAAAGAAAATTCTGTGATTTTGTCACTTGAGAATATGGAGCCTAGCTCCCTCTCTTGGCCATGTGAAATTATTCTGGAATACTCCACATTTTTGAAGTATCAGTGAAAGCTTCAAGAATCAAACGGAGGTCTGTTATGACTTTGTCATTAATGTTGAGATTTTTATACTATTAGCAGAAGTGAATTTCTAGGAGAGAAGGGAAGGTCTTAGTCCTGAATGACATTTTTGTTCCGCATCAACTTTTTCCATTTCATCCTCTGCAATTCTTAGATTAATATCTCATTTGCAGTGCAGAAGTTAGATAACGTGTAAATAAAGACCGCGTTTTCATAACAGATTCAATATCTTTTTTGAATTTTATCTAAAATTACTTTCTTTTTTAATAAAATATTATATTTGTATACCGTTATGGATCCCGAACTCTTTTAGTAGTTCTTATATCTAATTATAATTTTGTGAGTGAGAATGTTCGTAAAGCAAGGTCATGCAGCTGATTATATATATCAAAAAGAGACAGCAGTGCGATTATACGTAGGCATAGGCCTAAGGGAATGAATGCGTTAAGGCGAGTTCAAACTCTTCATGTTGAGGGCCCAGATTCGTCTCCGAGAGGGGAAGGTCAATTTTGTTCAGCCTTTTAGATTCGATAGAATAATTTGAATCCTATAATGCTTATTATATTCACAAGGATGCAATTCTACCGAACCAATTAGTCAGAAAAAGGAGATGTGTATTTCTAAACATTCTTTCGAAAAAGCATACCTCTTCTCCAGAAATTAGAAAAATAACTTCTGAATGTACAGTCAGAAGATAAACAAATATTTCACGAAATGAAATACGATAAAATAATGTGAGATTTTTTGGATTATGTACATTTATATATTTGTATTTTCACACGCAGGAAAAATTTCAATATATTAATTTGCAGAATCAACTATATTATTGATCCATTACTACCTCCGCCGAAGGAGGTATTGTTTTCACTGGCGTGGTTTGTTGGTTGGTTGGTTTGTTTGTCAGCAAGATAACTCAAAAAGTACGGAACGGATTCGGATGAAACTTTGTGAGTTGTTGGTGGAAATGCCAAAAGGAGCAAGTGATTAAATTTTGACATCTCTGAGTGCAGAATTAAGATGCAAAATGAGCTAAATACTAATAAACATTTCAAGTTAGCCTACTCTGCAATAGATGTCGCTGTTGCTGGGAAATTGGGTGCGGGAGCACGTCTTCCTCTCGGAATTTCGTCGAGGGGAACCCTCCCCGGTTCCTCTACTCCGCCCCAGTCGTGAAAATCCGCCTCGGAAGGCTCATAAGGACCCGTGACGGCGGAGGTTGCATCTCTGAGTGTTATATGCTCTAGTTTTATATAGTAGAAATGCCATGCACATGATATATATTTTCAAGATATACGTCATTTAATTTATTATATTATATATTTAACCTCCCTGAACATTGTATCTATGTCATTGGATGACTTAAAATAGTAAATAAAAATGTTAAATTGGGCATTTTAAACTATAATATTTAGAGTAATTCTTGTAAAATCATAAGAGGAAGAAACTATGGGATCTAAATTCCACCGACGTAAAGCCTGTATTTTACTCCCTATTCCATATGACATGTTTTTGATATAATGGACCATAGCGATTATAAAGATATGATTGATTGAGCTGATTGATTCCATTAAATAGCAGAGAAACATCGTCGTTCAGCGTAGCTGTGTGTTCAAAATAAACAAAAGTAATTGATCTACTTCATCGTAAGATGTCATAGAGATGCATCTATCTGTATGATCAGTTTATGATGACGTAGTACAAATTACTTTGTTTATATTGGATACAAAAATACAGATGAAGGGAAATAAGCTCTCTATATCTTTTATCTCTAGATATGGATCTCAATACAATATGCCACTGATACGACAGCTATAGATATCTTTGGATTTAGGAGCGCCAACGTGGAAGTGGGGTGGCCGATATAATTAAATATGGACTGAAAGATCAAAGCTCAAATAAGCACATCAAAAGGATGTTAAGAAGACATCGTGCTTTTTTAAACCAATTCAATAAGTAATTTGTCATTTATAGAATGTTATTCTTCAGGGCAGAAATATGAACTACAATTTGCATTTATGTATTTTCTCACATGCCCTGAATAGTTTTACTCTGTTGCTGTATATTATTTAGTGTATTTTTGTTTACACTGTATAAAATTTTTGCAGTCAACTGAATAAAATGTTTTTGCCGAAAAAAAAAATAGATCTTGTAAGCAAGACACAAATTATAACTTATACGCAAACTATCGATAACACAAGAGAGAGAGAGAGTGTGAAGAGTGACGTCACAATTAACAATAATCAAATAAGAGAGTTTCCATTGATCATAGTCGAGAATCCGGTATTCAATATTTGACGACATCCGGAATGAGGCACTACTTTCGATACCATGATGAAAGCATTCTCGCCTAGACTCGGACATGTCGGAGATCCCTCGCTAC
>CP045906.1:6802904-6819728 GCA_013387185.1 Caligus rogercresseyi
ACTTTTTATTTTTCAAGATTTTTTATTCCTTATACCGTCCAAATGGAAAACAAAAAAGCAGCTTTCTATCATTTGTCTTTTTCACAATAGTTTTTCAAATCTTTTCTGATTTTTTAAGTTTATTTTAGAATTCATATTTTGCAATTGGTTCTCATATAATGGTAATTATATAACCTACTTCATATAAATTAGCCTAAATAATCACAGAGCTATCCTCTTAGTCGTTGCCCCAATGGATCTACGGCGCAAAAGAAAATCAAATATGGTCCCCCAACCAACATGCATATCGTTTTTATATCAATGTGTACATACTATAAAACAAATATTCCCCTCATTTTTTATTGTTTACTGAGTCAAGCAAATAAAAAAGAAAACAATTTAGTCTTATAATTTTCCAAAGCCAGGGAGCGAGGTATTTATTTATATATCATGTTGACAAATTATAAAAGTGTAAAGGGTGCTCAGGCGGGGGGCTTGAAAGGTAAAATTGTGATGGGAATCAACTAAATAATAGTAACTTTATCATGGGTTTCTAAGTAATAGACATTGTCTAATAGAACTTTAATTGAAGGCATGAGTTCCTCTCCGCTAGGGTTTTATTTGATCCACTGGAGATCGAAAATGTTGCCGGCACCCTTTCGAAGGTCTATGGTGTAAACGAAGCGGGATTTGAGGACTCCCTTGTACCAGTCATCCGCCGCACCAGCTCCTGGCCCTAAAAAGAAAGTTTATTTAAAAAAATGAGAAATGATGGATTACTAATGATATAGATTAAAAAAAAATTTGGCTGACTGAATTTGTTGTCACCATTTGGACTATTAACACACATTTGCTACAAGACTATTTATCTAAATTTACAATGTTTACGAGGTCATTTTTTCGATATCTTCTAAAAAAGTTTATTTGTTTAAAAAAATAAAGAAAGCTCGTTATCTCGGTGGAAAATGAGCTCGATCTCAATGTTTAGAACACAGAATCGAATTCTATCGAGAGGGAAAGGTCAAATTCGTGCAATCTCATTGAATAAATTTAAGGTTCGATTATTGTGAATTTAATGTTATAATTAGTATTCGTATCCTCCCAGATACTGCAACTCAATCGAACTAAATAGGGGGAAATGAGTGAGACAAGCTCTTCTCAGCTACTGGTCCACATATCATGCCTTATATCAGATCAACAAATGGCCGATTCTCTTAAACCTGAATGTTTGTAGAAAATGCAAAATTTTAATGCCAATAGTTCATAAATACATAAATATATAGATATTTTTATCTACCGAAATCCTTCATCCAAGTTAATTGCCTTTATTAAAAAGCTCATTTCACTTGGCTATTCTGCGTATGAGGGTTCACTTTTTGTTATTAAAATTATTCCATCTAAAAAACCCTATTTATAAAATATAATTTTCTCCAATTGTCTCTTTACCCATTCTTTACCATAAATCAGTGGTTATAACTTTTAATGTCACGACTCCCTTACTTAATGTTAATATGAATTTGATTTGATTTTATGTTGCCCCCATATAACCTCCGGTTTGCAAGAATCACAGTTGTCTCATAGCAACTGGTCGGATATCACATTAATTTTGTGCATTAAAAAAAGTATTTGGCGACCCTCGAGGACATCTCGCATCCCAAGGTTGGTAAGGACTCTCATAATCTCTCTAAGACTCCGCTCCGGCGGACAGGTGCCATTGTACATGGCTTTTTAAAAGTTGTCAGAACTTACAGAATGCGGCAGCATTGATTACTTCGAAGGTCGAATCATGGACACCATTCAGGCATCAACAGCCTTTTGGCCAACTTCTTCCTAGAATAATAAATAATATATAATCAGAAAAACATTATGATTTAAAAACGAACAGTTATCCATCCGGTGATAATAATTGGCTTTAGGAATATTTGTAAAAATGACCCGCTGGTGGGGTTACGGTCGGATGAATTGCCGTGGGTCTCATTTGATTGGTATAGTTTCGTGCATAGTCTTATTATACGATAAAATTGATAGATTCAAAAAAAACATAGTAAAATTTTAGAAATAGAGAAAACTTTCTGAAACGTGATTGGTTGAAAGAAGAGGAGATGGAATAATAAAAAGCAGTTGGTTTATGCTACAAATATACGTCACTTGCAGCCCCTCTTGAGGAGTGAGATCCTCATAAACTCCTAACCTAATCATTACATATTATTGGCGAATCCTTTGAATACCTAAATAAAGATGAATAAGAGATCATACTCGAGGAAAAAAAGTTGTAATTTTGTGTCATCATATTTCAAACTAAATAGATCACCATCGCATGATTATTATTGTAAGCAGAAAAAGAAGAAACAAGGCAGATTTGTTAGTATTATCTCCCTTTTGCTCAATATTTTAGTAATTGTTGGATATGATTTTTTTAAAATATTCTACAGGAATTAAAATAAATCTTACGCAACAAGATATATTCAATCAATTTCTGGCCTCAGGTTTTTTCCAGGGTGTCCAAGTTTTTAAGTTGTTTGTGACTAATTGAAAATACAACTTTGTTAAGCTGTATAAAATCATAAGAATATAAAAAATCCTATACAATGACCCTAAGAAAACAAGATTTGTATCAGAGGGTTAGATTTCATAAGAATGCCTTTCTCAATCAAAGGGTTAGAGGATTATACTCATTGTACATTTGATAGGTGATCTTTCTATCCGTCTTACCATTTCCTTAAAGTTCTCTGGTAGGGCTCCGACGGCATATCCATAAGGAACCAGGAAGAGCTCAGATCTGCACTATGAATACAAAGACTCATGACCGGTGCAGGATTGAGGGACAGGGAGTAATTACGCAGGGAAGCAACTTCCACCTCGGAAAAGGGCTCAATGCCAGGGAAAATCTCCGAACAGGGATCATCGCTTACTCCACTCTCTAAAAATAGGGTGATCATTATATTGAGAGATTGATTTTACTACGATAGAAACTAGAGATTGAAGCATGTTTATATTTTGAAGACAAGTAGCAATTATTGGGAACCAAAAACCGATAACCGATTAATCACTTTAATCCATAAATTAGCCTGTTACAAAAATAACTTAAATGTAAATAAGACAATTTCCTTTCTTAAACTCTCTAAAAAACATGACGGTTATTATTATTGGAAATTGATTTTATTCATAGACATATAAAGATATAAGAGAGCTTATTCCCTCCAATTAGCAGAGAAACATCGTTCAGCTGTATTCGGGACACTATGACGTATTTCATTTCCTCCATTAGCAGAGAAACATCGTTCAGTTGTATTCTGGACACAATGACATATTTCTCTGAAGAATCCAATAAGCTCTCTATGTCTTTATATCTCTATGATTTTACTATATTAAAAACTAGATTCCGAACGATATCATTTGCTGGTTTTGCTTTTACTTAAACCAACTTTAAACTTAAGTTAATCTGATAGAGGCCTACCTATGAGTAAACAACTCTATTATCATATAATATACATTTTTACGAAAAGTGAAATATAATAAGAAGGACCTTTCTTGGGCCACCCCTGCAAATTTGACCATTTCCCGCATTGTACAACAGCAGTTGTGAGTTTAAATGGCTGGAGTAATTTCTTCATTTTCTTTAAAAAGTTTACAAGTCGAACGATATTATATTTTGGGGGCCTTCGTTGTTTTGGAGAAGACAAAAAGTACCCAATTAATGACATCCAGATATTTTGACGACTAATCGACATAACTAAAAAATAGCTAAACGGTAAACGCACGACTATTTGGTAATTAATAAGGGAAACATATGTTAAAAAATATATATATTTAAACAATAACATGTCATTTAAAAAGAAATGTTTCCTACTTTAAAAACCAACAGATGAGAAAGATAAGCAACAAACTGATGGCTTTTCATTTACAAACTATCCCTTTAACTTTAGATATTTTGTCTAAATTCACGATACCCGGAGTGAATAATTGGTTTAAGTTAAATTTTTGTTATCGTTCCTATTGTATATAATGTAAAACGAACAATTCATTACAATGTAACGAGTAGTAAAATGATAGATATATTAATATTTTATACGTTTTAGTTGCGAAAGAAGATAAGTTTGATAACCGTAATCATAAAACAAATATTTGTATTTTAAATAATAATACTTATACAGCAATCTTATATAAACAAGAGTAAAGAGTATTTTTTTAGATTATATTAAAAGCAGTATTTTTATAAGTTTTATAAGGAATTAATTTTAGTTTAGGATGTGGACTTATTTGTATATCTGTTTAAATGTATTATTACCAATCAAGATAGAATTACACTCGAAAACGTACATATAGCTTTACGTCAAGAAAACGACCAATCTACATAAAAATCATTGTTTATCTTATGGTGAAATATGATACTTTTGTTAAACTTTGTACTAATTGATTCAAGGTGATTTGTGTAGTAGAATATATCAATTTTCTTGGCACAATGTTTACATAAAAATAAATATATTATCATTGTTCCATTATTAATCAATAGATGCTATGAATATAATTAACTTTATCAATTCTAAAACATATTAATATTTTACGTGAAAATAATGACCAGGATAAGCAAATGTTTATGCTTGCAGAAAATCAAATCTAGTATCTGAATCGCCAAACAAGTGTACCTATATCGCTATTACTTAGTATTGACGAATCACGGTTACCATTAGTACATATATAATGCTGCTCACCAGGATACCATATTTGTTTTCTCATAGATATAACACATTAAGAGATGAATAATTGCTTTTTCATTATTACAATGATCATTTGCTTTGTTAGCGATCATGATTTCCTGATTTGAACCAATTACTAAACGGATGAAAGAACAAGAGTTCACCTGAGGGTGTTTGCTTAGTCTTTTGCCATAATGGATGATTCGTGGAATGCATCACGGGATCCATGATGTGAGTGGGGTAGCTTAATATTTGTTAGTAGTCTAGAGCACTCGTCATTATTAAATATTCATTATTATAAAAATTCTTTGGGTGTTACGATGGATGAGTCTCTCATAGTCATAATATTTGTGTTGGAAACTAAGTTCGTAGAGTTTATATTATTTTCTATAGTTTCACAACAATTTCTTTTTTGTTTGGTATAATGTTAATATGCGTTCTTAAGCTCTTTCTCTTCTCTACAACTGTTTTTTAGTTTTTTTCTTCTACAAGTTTAGTTTTTGGTTATTTTCAGGCTAAGAAATGGAACATTCAGGAGGCAAAAATCAGCATTTTCGACACTTGCTTTTTTCGCTTATCATCGAGGACAAAAAGCTGCCGAAGCCGCTCGATATATGCAGTGTGTACGGAGTAGGAGGTGTCTTAGGCGTATCTACTGCACAAAAATAGTTTGTAAAGTTCAAAACGGCGATTTTGACCTCGACGACACGTCTCGAAGCAGACGACCTGCAGAATTCGACGAAGAGCATCTGAAGGCATTATTGAAGGAAGATGTTTGCAAAACAAGTCGTAAATTGGCCGAAAAAATGAACTGCAATCATACAACAATCCTCAATCATTCGATGGGATTCGTCGAAAAACTCAGAAGTTGGGTTCCTCACGACCTCAACGAAGGAAACACAGGAAAACGTCTTCAAATTGTGACTCAACACTTCGCTCGCCATCGAGCAACATGTGGTCTAAACAACGTTTTTTTAACAGAATCATCAAGGGAGTGCCTTTACATAAATATGAAGTAAATAATAGATATATATATATATATATATATATATATCGTTAAAACTGAGAGTCAGTGGATCCCCACCAAAAAAAAGAGAATGATTAATGGGCGTTTAATGGGACTGAGAGAGCATGGCGCACTAGGAAATGCCACAGTAAACAAAGATTTCTATTCTGCCCAGCTGCATCGTGTAAATGAGGCTATTCAACTCAAAATATCTGATAGACAAGACCACTTTACGACAAGTCGACAAAACCGTACTTATGGAGCTCGAATGGGAGGTTCTTTAGCATCCACGTACTCTCCGGACCTTGCGCCATCGGATTATCACTTTTACTTTCGACAACTTAAAGCACCTCAAAAACTTGCTCAACAACTTTGTCACCGCCAGACCGGGCGATTGGTCAAGAAGAAGCCGTAAACAGTAATACAGAATACATTATTGATTAGTTTATTGTTTTTTGTTCAAGCAAATATCTATAATAAAAACTCTACGAATTTAGTTCCAACCCAATATGTATCAAAATCTGCGTTGCCGTAAAGTAATATTTTAGGACAATTTCAGTTAATTACGCCAGCAGATCCATACTAAAAATACTTTAACGAACATTATCCAGAGCTAAAGCAAATTCCATTCATCTTTAGAAATTGTAACATTGGCTTCCTAAAGTATGTAGAATGAGTAAACAATCTTGTTAAAGTGTGACAAAAGACACTTCGTAAGATTCAATTTCGTCCTGGTTCAAAGGCTCCACCTAAATAATATTGTTCTAGGAGCCTACCTCAAGCAAACAAAAAAATATGTTTTGATAATCCACTGGGCAAATTATGTTTTATAATTTTATTATTTGAATATATGTTTTACACCCTTTGAACAAGTACAAAAACAATTTGGATCAAAGGTCTCATATATATGAATGAAGTACGTTTCAGTTAATTTTGATCAGGCTTGTGAGCGTTCAGCTTTTTTTTGCGTTCAGCATTCAAAAAATTAGCGTTCCGTTCAAATATTTTTGCGTTCAGCGTTCCGTTTTTTTTTCAAAATATTTAAAAAAGTACTGCGTAGTGATGACGTTTTTTTTTTAGAAAAGAATTTCCAAAAAAAAGTACTGCGTAGTGATGACGTTTTTTTTTTAGAAAATAATTTCCAAAAAAGTACTGCGTAGTGATGACTTTTTTTTTTTAGAAAAGAATTTCCAAAAAAAGTACTGCGTAGTGATGACGTTTTTCCGAAAAAAGTCCAATAAATGTTTGGAAATATTGAACGCTGAACGCAAAACTCTTTTTTTTTTGCGTTCAACGTTCAGCGTTCAAAAAAAAGTTGCGTTCCGTTCAGCGTTCCGTTCATTGAACGTGCGTTCAGCTGAACGCCGTTCAATTTTGCGTTCCGTTCACAAGCCTGATTTTGATACGTTCTGCTATTATTAAATTTTCATACCTATTCAAAAAATAGCTTTATTCATTGGAAGTGTAATAACAAATCGTTTTTTTTGGATAAAATAGTCTTATCTTACATACATATTGATTGGATTAAGAAAACTAATCTAAAGACATGGGATCAAAGGTCTAATAGATTAAAAGTGTAACATTGCATGCCCATCCATAGAATTACCTTTTTTGTAAGTTCTTCTTTATTATTTCATTACCGATAATGTTTTCCCTGTTAAAACAGTGTTTCCGATAAAAATATCCTATAGTGGGTCCATCAATGTATTTAAAATATGAACAATTATTTAAACGTTAAAGGGTTTTTTAATGAAGGAAAGAGTTTGTGTACTTTGATGCTAGGTGTATTATAGTTAACATATGATTAGGCACGCTGATTTTTATATTTTCCAGATTATCAGTCGATACATTTTGCACTAAGATCATGAACAACAATTAATATATTGTAATCACAATATTTTTATATTATTTTTAATTTTTCTAAATAACTTTAAATAACATCAGAGTATAGATTTACATGCTATAGCTCTTAACCAAGATATCACACCTTGGATGAGTTTATTGCCAAAAATCTTACCCAACATTTTTCATAATGTGTTAATAAATATCTTGTCGCATCTGTACGATGAATGGCTTTTACTACAAGTCCTGCTTTTATGGAGCTAATGTTAGGAACCGATTTTACTAATGACAAGCTAGAAAATTCGTTCCCTTTTATTACATATGTAATAAGGCTTGCAGAAGCAAAAACGGATAATTTCGACTACATATGAAAATAGTTGATATCGTCCGGAATAGCATAGTTTTGTGACAGCATAGCTAAATTTTTTTATCTAGGACAGTTTTAGGTATAATTTAAAAAATATTCCCATTGGCAGCTACCATTGCCTCCAAACACGATTGGTAGACCCGGCAAATAATATATTTTTTAAAGGCTTCTTACCATGCCAATGAAATCCCCAGTTCCTGTTTGGGTCCACTCCTCTGCATGTGGAGTTAATGTTGATTGAGCGAGTCTTTCTCCAAAATCGAGTCTGAAATAAAAACAATAATATGAACAACGATTAAAGACATGTAAATAGTTTTGGCTAAGATTTAGGAAAAGTGATTTTTCTTAGATAAATATCATGACAAAAATATCAGAACTCTCACTCAATACAAAAACTAAATAATATAATATACCTACATAGTATTTTGATTGACATATACTTAAAAATACTAAACTTAAGATGCTGAACACATTTTAAATATATAATAAGCATTAAAATTAGTTCATCGAAACAAGGATCTTTTCAATCAGGTTTGACCAAAAGTAATCTTCCCCTCCTGCGTCTTCAACATCGAGAGTTGAACAAACCTTAATGCACTGACCTATTGCACCCCCTTAGTACATTTTTCGAGCTATGGGTATTGGTAAATTTTGGCACCGATAGTTGCCGATATTACCATATTTTATTGTTTAGAATATTAACATAAAAATATTTTTCATTACATTTCAGGGCTTTCAAATATATGCTAATATAAAAAATACATAAATTTAATCAGTTAGGCGGAAAAAGTTATTTTTCCATATTGGGGGTCAGTGTAGTCAAACGCTATTCCTTCAAAAACAGTAAGATTGTAGAAATTTACGTTAATTTTTGGACGCTTTAAATAAAAAGAAGTTGATTTATATGACATCTTAAGTAACTTTTTGTGTATTATAATATGCCGATCAATTACTGATTTTTTTTTTTTAAACTTCAGTAATAAATCGGCTCTTAAAATCAACTATCGGTCGGCCACTAATTTCAAGTTATGTTATTGAATGTAATTTTATATCAGTATTCTCATAGACTCTATAAAAACATTTTATTTGAACAATTATGACAAATTTTATTAAGAGTAACAATTCTCATTTATGTATTATTTTTTACTAAAATCAACTATATTTATCAAATATTTTTTTTTCCATTAGTTTAAGAATTTTGCCATAAAAACAAATTACAAAGAAAAAAAATTTACCAACTAATCAGATCTACATATTTTATTACATTTTGTATACCAAAACTACAATTATCATAGTGAATAAAAGGCCTTAACAAATTAAATCATTAAAATACTCTTTTTTAAATAGTTGGTCACTGTTCTTTCAATTCCTCAACTTCGCTCCCTTCTTTAAAAATATTATTCTTTTATCTTTTTTAAACAATTGTAATTTTGATAAATAGTAAGAGACTGACTTGTGATCCGGATCAGTAGCGGTAGTTTTTAGACTATCAAGTTGACCCAGTCCAAAATACCGGGATTCAAAACACTTTGACTAACGTTCTAAGATATTTTTCTTCATTTTGAATTTCAGTTATATAAAATGGTCCGGTTTGTACCAGGTTTGTTAAAATTGCTGCCATGTCGATGCCTGTGATATGTAAAGAAATTTAGATCGATGCAACTTGAAATATAAATCTCGATTCCAGAAAGGGTTGACCCCCCAGTCCTAGAATATCATATTTTACTCACATCATTCCTGGAGAATTCGTAGCCGTCGGGGTTTGCAGAGGGAATGATATGGAAATTGAATTTATCCAAGTAATGGTCATTCTTAGGATCCAAGAGAAGACTATGAATCATGTAGGTCGTCATTGCGGGTGAGATCCATTCGCGAGCATGGATCCCTCCTTCGACCAATATATTCGGAGAATTGGCTCCAGCTCGAGAGATCTTAATTAGCTTCAGGGGACGCCCCTCAAAAGAGTATCCATAGGTTTCCACGCTAACGTAGCTCTCCTTCCCAACTGTAATTTGATCTAGATAGGTGTAGATCTATAACATAAATAAAAGAATAAACTTGATCCGAGGGGATTTCAGAGTCCTCAACTTTCGAACTTGAAAGGCAAATATTTGAACTTATGAAGAAAAATATATAGTTTTGGCTCCTTTAAGGTACTAAAATCATAAGTTGTAATTTTTAAGTATGTATTCTTTATAACATTGACTATGTATATAATTGTATAACTGCTTTATGATATATAAATAACTTCAAAAAAACAAAAGCATATAGCTCCTAAAATTGATGGACTCAAATATTTTATGTCACCTCCATTTGCTCATATAATATATCAATCCTTGCTTAACTGTCAAAAGGACCGCTCATTTACGAGGTTTGGTGATGTGTTTCAACCTTTTTTCAAAAATAAGAACAATATATCTTTAAAATATATGCCGAAATTTAAGTGTTCACAAATATCTATCCTTCAAATACTTGCATTGAGCATCCAGCTATTATGACGGCATAGATTGATAGAATAGAGAATATAATAGTATACTGTACATCCTCCAATCCATAATAGTCATTCCAGTCAATGGCATATTTACCACCCTGTCGAAGGGACGCCTTCTTCTTACTCTCATTTTTAAACATCCTATGAACGTATTTATAGAGTTTTAAACAAAACAAAGAAATGCATTATAAAAACGTAACTCCCTTACATTCCAACATCCTCCATCTCTACTTAAACTTAATTTTCATTTCCTCCAGAAGTTACTCAGCCTTTCCATGCCACCAGGGGCAACCATGATCGTTGCCGTGCTTCCAACCTTCTTTGGGGTCACCCCAAATCATAGAACTCACTACTATTCTTCCCCATTTCCACAAATTTAATGAGGCCCAGGATAAGCTCCTGAGACTCCAGCTTCTCCGTTTGAACGACTTTATAGCTGTGTAAAATAATTATATTATATTAATTACTAAAATGTAATATTGGCTACGGTGTTCACTTACCCTTCATAGGTTTTCATGGCGGAGGAATAGCCCAGGCATAGGGCCAGGAGTATATAAAAACAACACTTCATTGTATCTCTTCTTATGGAGAAGGAGGAGGAGGAGGTAGACATCCTCTTCTTAACTGAATCCATAATTTTAAAGCTCCGTGTCTTTTTATAATGCTTGGAAGAAAGAAAAAACAAACATAAAATATATATGTATCTCTACCGTATAGTAAGATGTCCCTCCTCTTTTTTTTCTCATTATATTCCATGATTAATCGTGTTTACCTTGATAACAGGTTAGAAATCTATCATTGATAAAGAATATATATATATATATATATATATATATATATATATATATATATATATATATATATATATATATATATATATATATATATAGGTAAGTATACGTATAATCTAATGTTGTTTCTTAAGATTGGATGTTGATGAGATGTGGGGATATTCCATTCATGCCGTTGGGAAGATGTCGTGAGGAGAAAAGTTACTTTTTTTGTTTAAATTGTTGCTGGAACGATACATGTACGATATACAGATATCCTAAGATTGCCCACGTATGATAAAATAAGTGCACTATATATTATAATCAAACTTGTAGGTTGTATGTGGAGCCCAAGAATGTCAGTTGAGTCTTTGTTTGATGCCGAGATAATCAAAACAACGAAAATTCTAGATTTCTAAGCAATATATTCCTTTCAAATATAAATTAGGTTTTGGATTTTTTATTATTACATATTTGGTTTGATGAAGTTGTACTATCCATGTGAATAGAAATTAGGAGTATTTTAGCATTGACATTAGTCCCCAAAACAAAGATTCATTTAAAAGAGGTGAACGATAATTTAACTTATCTTCTCCAGAGTCGAACCTGCGTCCTCAAGTCGCTTTCAATGAGTGAACAATTTCATTCAATAGTTTTATTCTTCAGTTATTACAAAAAAAAATTATAAATATTTTTGATCTTCTTGACATAAAAATATCAACTGATGTATATATTTAAATATCAAATATTAAATTTTCTAATTGCTGTATTAATACCAGAATCAGTGAAATAATTTATAATATTATTTGTAGTTCAAGGCATATATATATATATATATTGAAAAGTAAAGTTCACGGAGACTTAAGAAATACTTAGTAACAAAACTAATAAGCTGTTGAACGGTTGATCCTAAAGAATATTGAATATTTTTAGGTGTAAGATCATACGAATTGACCAAATCTCCTTATAGTAATTTATTATTGAGTCTTTCTTTAGATCTTGTCAGATCTCCTTAATGACAATTAATGTTTTCTTATAACATATTTGTACTAAGAAAAGGTTGTCACTTGGTGCCACATCGGAATCTCACGCTTTTAACAATCAATGCAATGACTCGTTTAACTAACTGCATTTAAAATACCATTCTTAAGCCCTAAAATGTTCATCTTTTATGATATTCCTATAGTTATACAAGCAGGTCTCTATTAAAGAAAAAAATATTTCGAAAGAACGAATAGGAAAATTGCCACCAAACATAGAATTAAAATCCTACCCTTTATTACAAGACTTTTCAAGTATGTTTTACGTAACTGAATCTGATTGTGTGAAAAAAAAGTAAAGAAAATATACTATGAACCTACTGACTTATGTCATAAATGAATGCACAAAAGTCTCAATAAAGATAGATAAAAATATTGAACGAAAAAAGGGATGAGCGCCATCTTAGGTTCATTTATGACAACATAAAACCAATGATACATAGTGTAGGAGTCAATGAATAGGAATGGAAATATGGAGCTTAGCCTTGGTGCTTACAGATTTTATGACTGTTTTTGGCGGTGAAAAAGAGAGAGGGGTAAAGAGAGGGATAGAAGGAAAGAGAGAGGGAGAGAGAGAGAAAGAGGAGGAAAGAGAAGAAGAAAGAAAAAGTGAGAGATAAACTTCTCTCTCTTTCTTTCTATCCCTCTCTTTACCCCCTCTCTCTTTTTCACGGCCAAAAACAGTCATAGAATCTGTAAGACCAAGACTAACCTCCAGATTTCCATTCCTATCGATGAAACAATATAAAAAAGAAAGGGATTTTTGTTATTACTTGAGCAGTGAAAGTCATAATTCCATGTCTTAATTTATAAATAGACAGAAATGGCAATATATATATCCAATAAAGTCGAAGTAAAGAGCGAAGCATCATACTTTTTAGCTCTCAATGTTGAGGGCTCAGTTCCATTTTGGTCAACCTCATTGATAAGATCCTAGGTTCGATAGACTAAATTTAAACGTAAGTATGCTTCTTTATATACGGTTGAATGCCATTCTATCGAATCAAAAAGAGAAAAAAAACATTTTTATGAAGTATAAAATAAAGTGACACTCTGAAACTTTATTGTAGGATTTCCTTTTTTCTGTTCCTACATTTGGGCCGCCATTTTAAATTTATTTTTCGTCATCAAAACAACATTTGAATCTCGAGCAACTTTTTTCCCTCTTTGTTGAATACCCCGTTATTATATAGATGAATGGTTGCAAGTGAAATATATACATTGTGAAATTTTTGTCACAAGTTCCATTATTTTAAAATTAAATAATTATAATATTTACCTCCTTTTCTCAAAATCCTTTATGCAAGGTTGAAATGATGAAATGTATAGAGAATGTAAGTCGTTCAAAACCAATGGCAAATGATGAAAACCTTAACTCATTATCTTTTAGTCATTTAACTTTACGTTGAATCACTCTATTTTTCTTCTGAAGGCACGAATATATCACTTCTCACCGTGAACCATTTTCCTTTGATATTTGATGACTAAATGAGCAAAAGCCTTTTAATATCGCTTATCATCCGCCTGCCTACCTAATGCGCCCTGAAGAAAAGAAAAATCCTGGCACACATCATCTTTAGCGTATAAGAATGGGTGTTATACGTTTGAATTGTGACGGCAAGCAAGCAGTGACTCTTCATTTCATAAAAGCCTGCATGAATAATTAAGTCGAAGCAAATCAAGATATTTTTGATAAACATAAATGGTTGATCATTAAGAGCGTTCAAAATAATGTAAATAATAATACGAAAACATATTCAAATTAATTCATGAATGTAATTCAAATTTTCGAATACTCTTACGCATAAATTGACTGAAACAGCTGCAATGTAGAGTTTAGTATTCTTGTTCTGAGCTTAATTAACGTACACGGATGATTGGTGTCGACTTGGGTTTTCACATGATGCCAAAGAAAATAGTTTAGAAGCGTCAAATTGAACGAGTGAAGAGGTCAATTAACTTGTCCATTTCTGGAGATAACACACTCTACATATTATCAATTGTAGCATTTACTGTGCGTGAAGTGTTTTGTTGAAACCACATATCATCCATATATAATATATATATATATATTGTATATTTCATATATATATATATATATATTATATATATATATATATATATATATATATATATATACATATAAACTTTGTTTGTTAATAGGTAATTAATTGGATTTAATGAAAAATACAGTTACATTTGTCAAAGTTGATAGAAAATTTATAAATTATGTTGGGATTAAAACAAAAAATACTTTAGAAAAATCAATTTTGCCATCGAAACTTCAAAAAATGACGAATCAAAAGAATACCGTTTCTTATTTCATTGTCCATAATTGTAAATAGTATGAGTGTTTTTTTAAAACCAATTTTTGACTTACTTTTTCTTGATAACATAACTTTGGACAGGAGACGGAAAGGTGTATGAGTGTGGGCCGGAAGGGCCCGGAATGCCATAAGGGATAAATATTCAAGGTCGGTTAGACACCTGAAACCTTAATGAAAATGTCCTAAGTAAATTAAGACCATAAAAAATGCAGAGATCCTGCAACAGCTTTTAATCCTTTTCCCCTCTAGGAGGAGGATAACGGTTTATGACGACGTTTATTTTTACACGACGATGATTTTTCGTGTAATCATTAAGAATGCTGAAATTTATGATAATTCAGAATGAGGCAACTGATATTAAGAGTGGACTCACTAATATACATACTATTTAGAACTCCCTTCGTGGGTAGAATTGATTATGAATGTCTAAGACGGTAGGTGGTAGCAACAAAGGTATTCTTCAATAACATTATTGACACTTAAAGGATGCATTTAGATGACGCCATCTCAAAAGTCCCACAAATTTTTTGTGTGTGGAAATCCATCCCTGAAGGTGTTTTTCTTTTCTATTAAGCGTGCGTCGTATGTGAATATTCCTGAATATGTATATTGATGGGTATTACCCAAGCATGCCAACAATGAGTGTGTGTGTTGGTTGGTTTTTGTTTGTTTTTCATTTTGGGATCTGTAGTGGATGAGTTTATAAAAAAGTAAATTGTGACTCAAAGATAGATGCCTGTGGCTACTTTTATGTTGTACTTAGTTAGAAAATATCTAAAGATGCCTATAAGATGCTTTGAATCAACTTTCGTACAGTTTGTTTATATGACTATTATAATGAGCATTTGAGTATAGTGGATATATTTGTAAGGATTATTTAGTGGACGTTCTTGCAAATTGAACAATAAACTTCCCTTTTCAGCTCCCAACTATGTTTTGTCCCTTTTATCGTCAGTGATGATCCGTTTGTTGACAGATATGATAAAAATTAAATAAACCACCTTTATATTTTTTTATTGAAAACATTTGCTTCAGTTATTACACAAAAAGTAATGTTGGAATAGTCCATATTTGTAACTGACTTGGATCGAAGTCAAATAAAAAGATACTTTGTGGTCTTGAGGATAATTTTCTTATCTCTGAGTTCATGTGTAATCCTCAAGAATCAAGAGTGAAGTGATGTATGTAGTATTTCATATTTAAAAAAACTTTTATCTTGCTCCATTTTTATTTAAATCAATAGCGCTTTAGAAAAATAAGTCTCAGTGTTGAGATGATGACATTATGGGAATGTTTGGAATCAAACTCATTACTCAAAAGGTGATACTAGATACATCTTCTAAGAAGTTAAGCCACAGAATACCCATAATCAAAATGAATTATATGGGGCAAACAATTTTTATCGTTACAAAAATTATCAATATCATATCGTCTTGCATATGAATAAAGGATTTTAGTATATGAATGTATATAATATCTCAATGAAAGTGGTATGGTGCAAGCAGGTCACCGACCCCCTCGTCAATGAATATCATAGTATCTCTAAAGAAAC
The DNA here is from genome assembly GCA_013387185.1 of Caligus rogercresseyi. NCBI lineage: Eukaryota > Metazoa > Arthropoda > Copepoda > Siphonostomatoida > Caligidae > Caligus > Caligus rogercresseyi. Next base: position 6,818,976 of record CP045906.1, read on the forward strand.
GTATATATATATATATAACAGTATTTATTACTTTTATTATCGTTAATGTTTTTATACTCTCCATCTTTTATTTTATGTCCATCTTAGTTGCCCATTACACTATGCAACAAAAAAATGACTTTTGTCTTGCCAACGCAAAAAACAAATGATTCTATTAATTTAGAGAATGGGGATTACAAATATATGATTATTTAGTCGTGATATTTGTTTTTCTGGCCATAATTTAAATTTTAAAATTTTCATGTTTTAGGCCAATGGTACATACGGATCTATGATTTTCAGGGACAAGGCAGCAATTAACATTAATACATTGCCAATACAATTTCGAAGAAAGATCCAATAAATCTATTGGTAAAGTAATATTTCAAAAACTCTGATTATGTAATGAGATAATTGCATTATAGTCGTAAAAAATGGGACAAAACGGACACTTTCACGTTATGATAGATATATCACTCATGGACAATTTTTTCAGCTGCAAAGTTATATTTACATACGTCCAGGCTTTAGAATAGCCATCGAGACCATAGAACCATTAAAACGACTTTATTATCGAATAATTTAGCAAAAATCATTAGGCACCGATGCTCTTCATATCTATGATCATCGTTCTAAAGGTTTCGTGATTTTTAAAAATTTCTTCGTTCCGTAACAAAAGGATTAATATTATATAGTATACATTTGGCAATTTTGCATGTATTCTACCTCAGTAATTACATGTCCTTAAATTAAAACAATAAATTTTATTAATGG
>CP045906.1:6819828-6830758 GCA_013387185.1 Caligus rogercresseyi
TAAAAGGAAAACACAACCTCAATCATAAATAGTTATTAGTAAGGTGGTATAATAAGTATCAAGAGACGACTAAATAAAAAAGATGAATATTAGCTGAGCATCCACTTATTTTATAAGGTAGGAATATAACACTATGCAACAAAAAAATGACTTTTGTATTGCCAACGCAAAAAAAAAAAAACAAATGAATCTTAGTAATTTGGAGAATGGGGATTACAGATATATGATATTTAGTCGTGATATTTGTTTTTCTGGCCACAATTTAAATTTTAAAATTTAAATTGTGGCCAGAAAAACAAAAGCCAATTGTTCGAAATAGCAATTTATCATTGCATGGACTCCATAGAATCATTTTTTAAAGTTTTGGCCGTTGGCAAATTTTTGTTGCATGCTGTAATGAAGATAGTCAGGGACAAGGGATGCAGAAGCGTAAACAAATATCTAGTAATAGTGGTCACATTAATTAATTGCATTTATTTTTTATTAAAAAGATAATATTGTTTTAAAATAATAATTTCTATCGTCATACTTTCAATCAAAGCTTTCTTAACGAATCTAATAAATTCATAGTCTTTATGTGCATTCGCATCGATATATGAATATATATATATATATATATTATATATATATATATATTATTTATTATATATATATAATTAAATATAACTCGATGCGAATCTATATATATATTCGGAACGCGACTGATATAAATGGAATATTTGTATTTAGAATAAATATCAACTGCAGTTTATCACTGATTTTTCGATTTGGAATTTTCAAAATAACTTTCAACTTATATTTCATATTTTTTAAAACAAGACTGTTAAATCAAAAGAATAGTATTTTTTATAGGAATACATATAGAGTGAGAATATGTGTAAACCGATGTTATAATTATCGTATAGTTAACAACAAAAATTAATGCCTAATTTCGGTCGTGTTTGATTTTTTGGAATAAATGGAAAATTATTCTATGAAAAATTCTAGTGTCATGAGAAACTTATAAATTTAAATTAATTCTTATCATTGACTAAAGGTTCTATGCCTTGTATATTGTTGAGATTATTCTAAATACAAATATTCCATTTATATCAATTGCGTCCGAAATTAGGCATATATTTCTTCTTTATTATATTACTACTAAAGTGCTTCTAATATAATTTAATAAGCGAGTGCAATTCGTAACTGGGAAGTGCGATTGCTACACTTAATCCACAGGACGATAATTTATTGATGTAGAAAAGGTTGTGACTTATTGGTCATAATTACAAGTCACCGAATCGGAATGGCCAAAGAGTTTTGTCGCCCAGAAACATGGAACCGGAGCAATACAAGCAATTCTCACAAATTACCACATTCAGATGAGTGATCGATGCCTAGCGTTCTGGCTGCATTCAAATATTCCTCAAAATATTTGGGGCATGAACCTCAATGTGCGAGAATTCATTTTTAATCATGTAAATATTTTCTCCATCAGAGAAAGGCTGCTTGATGCAGCTGGCATTGAAAGAGATTTGACTTGAATATGCACAAATTAGTGGAAGGGTCCTTCGACAATTCAGCAACAACCTACTAGTAGCCTACAGCTTTTCTGAGTCATAGCTTATAAACTAGAAAGCCGATGAAGACAGAATAAATACACTATATTAAATAAAATATTTGAACTTGATTGCAACTGCTCCGGCAAAAAATATATACAATTTCCTGACGCGAAAGTTAAATATATGTATGAATTATCTCTTCTTCATCTTAGAAAATAAAAGCTACTAATATGATAACCACTATGTTCCCTAACGCGCGTGTGAGTAATATATTACTTAGTTATATTACTGCGACTAACTAGAGAGAACAAACATATTAGATATTAATTTCAAGTAATAGCTAATATGTAATATCTTAGTTACATAGTACTTTTGTGAAAAAAAAATATTCGACAGGCATTTTTGATGAAAATTAATGAATGGTTGTGAGTCACCCAGTGGACACAAAAATGCAAAATAGGTTTGGTGAGGGATTTTACTAATCTGTTTGATTGTCTTACTTATGTTTCGGAATGCTCGAAAAAGTAATATCTAATATAAAGTAGTATATTATTTGAGAAGTAATAATATTTTTTGAATATTACTACGCAGTAAAAAGTAGTATATTACATACTACTTTCAAAGTAATATTCGACCAAAACTATTTATAATAGAAATAAAAAAAGGGATTTGACATTTTCCCCTTTTAGTTTATTTAGTTTCAAGTTATCATTACAATTCCAAGCACTATTAAAATATATTTATTACAATAAATATAAAAATACTAAAATGAAATTGATTAAAAGGATTACTTTAAGAAAATAGTTGCAAATAAGAGAAAAAGCTAAAGAATGTAGAATGCAGGAGTTCTCCATTTTTTTGTTCCAAAAAAATTCTACTAAAATATCATTCCAAGCCGACCGAATTTGTTAAGTTCCAAAGGGATTTGTATATATTCATAATGTAGTTATGAGGCACATGTTGCTGTATTGTTAGGAGAAGGAAGTGTTTCTCAATGAGTCTTTGAGCACTCAGTAAGTTGAAAAATGTTGAACGTGACTGGAATCCATCTTCTCTTCTTTGATGGTGCCTAATAATAACCGTTTTAATATAAAAATGAATACAACTAGATATTTGTTCGAACCATTGAAATCAAATAGTAAGCAGTATTTTGCGGACTATAATGTGTATCACTATAAAACCTATATGCCTTATTTCTCCAAAAGCAGAAAGTATTTAGATTACAGCCAGTAACTAGGATGTCTACATATACCACCCACTGGTGATTGGTTTGGCACTCAAATATACCCTAATTATAACATGTCTAACCCGAAGACACTTATGAAGAATCCATAACTACCATAATGTTGACACCCAAAGTACCATAGGAGATCGCGATTGTGATCCCATCATTACGACATGTTGAATTGCCCATGGACAAATGGTTGAAACCATGCCCAAGACTTGGTTTTTACCTTATAACTCATTAAAGGTAAATTTAGATCCTTTATAATCTATAATCGTGACCTTTGACACCCCCCCCCCCCCAAGCACAAAATATTACGTAGGTCCTCGTGGTACATTCTTAATGTAACATATAGACCATGGCATTACCCAAGTGGTCTGAAGAAATCACTTAACCTCATCCCATTCTGTCGACATAGATTTTATGGGCTTACTATAATTTTGTCGCTCGCTTCGTAGGTATATGCTTCGCTCACTCTTTAATAGTCAGTCAATTTCCTCGTTCTCCTTTTTCTTGAGGATATTTTTGTCACAAAGCTATTTTCTCGTGATGCATTATCCTCGTTCTCCTGGAATTTATGTCACGGAGCTTTTTTTTGCAAAGCATTGTCCTTGCTGTTTATTTACTTTGTAAACCCTAACTGGAGGATCAGTCGGTGTCTAATGAGGTTAATATTAAACGCCGAACCTCAACATCCTCCAGAGCTAAAGCAGATACCTGCAATTCTATGAATGTAACATTGGTTACTACTGTTTGCCTACCCGAGGTTAGAATGGGTAGACAACATGTTAAAGTAGTTGTGTGTTCTAGGGAATGGGCTAAGATCGTAAATTCGACTCCGCCTTGGACTCAAGACTCGACTTCAATTCGTATTATTGGATCTTACCCTCAAAAAAACAAACCGCCGAACCTTTTTAATGGGAAAAACACTCGGCCTATGAGTGTTGTAAACCCTAATCTAGCAGGTTGCGCCGGCCTCCTCGGTGCCTTATGGATTCGGAATCTAACGCAAATCCTTCTTGTGCGTAAAGACGCATAGCCAAATATTTTTTAAACCTCAATTTCGTGGCTACCACCTACCTCAGCCGAGGGTCCCATGTGGACGGAATCCACCGCCTACCCGCGCCTTAGGTGTAAGACACACACCCTAAGAGTTTTTCAGATCTCACAGGCTCCGCTAGTTCAGTTGAGGGTCCGTGGAGTGGAAATCAACTGTTGACCCCTTAAAGGTGTAATAAAGCACCCACCCCAAGAGTTTTAAAGTTTCCCCCATTTTGTCGACATAGATATGGATTTTATGGTGATAGAAAAATATCACATATGTTGTCAATAAATGCTGCTATTGTAGCGCGAAGGAGGAGGAGAAATGACGACTCAGTGATGAAGTGAAAGAGTGTGGTTATACTTAAGATTAAGAACCTGCTGAGGTGTGAAATAAGACGGTAATAATTTTTGTTAGGAATAAGGAAGTCTTATGTATAGTTTGTAGGACTTGGTATTTCATAGCTTTCAGCGAGATGGCGCAATGGGCTTACCTAGAATCCAAAATAAATACGGCGCCAAGGAAACAAAAATAAGTTATGTCAATGAAGAATAAAAAGTAGGAGATTAATAAATTGTTATATTACTAGCACAGTATGTTTCTTTAAGGGGGGAGGAATGATGACATATGCATTTATTTATATCCCACGGAGATGAGACCGGATTCCTTGAGCTTCATGAACTTTTGAGCAATCTCGGGTTTTGAGATGCTCTTGGATGGATGCGGGATCGGACTGCATTTGTCAAGGATCATTCGCATGGCTGGATCCGAGAGGATTCGTTGTACCTCCGGGTCATTCATGGCCAGCTTCCGTCGCTCCTCGGGATCAGTACTCATGGCACCCATGCAATGCTTGTAGCCCTCGATGGCCTCCCCGCAGTTGGGATCGATCTCCAGGGCCTTCTCATAGGTGCTGAGGGCCTCTGCAGTTTTGCTCATGCCATTCAGGGCGTTGGCCTTTCGGAGGTAGCCCTTGACGAAAGTGGGGTACAGAGAAATTGCCTTCTCTGTGTCCTTGAGGGCCAGGTCGAAGGACATGAGCTTGGTGTAGCAGGCGGCACGGTTAGAGTAGATCTTGGGCTCCTCAGGATTACGTTTGATGGCCTCGGAGTAGTGTTTGATGGCCCCTGAGAAGTCACCCTTCTTGAAAAGTTCGTTGCCCTTGTTCTTCTCCTCTTCGGCGAGCTCGGGGTTCTTGTAGGCCGCCTCGGTCTCTTTCTTTATGGCAGCCTCGACCTAAAAGAAAACGTCAGATACAATAAGTGAGAAATTTGATTTCTTCGAACTATTATTGCTAATGATTGTTTAAATAGTTTCTTTTACTTATATTAGTTGTATTGCATATTATTTCCATTTATCATGATTACTTATATTGTTATATAGTTACTAGCGGATGATGCTACCCGGTGTTGTTTGGAATTAAACTTTGATCTAATATTTACTTGGCTCCTATAACTTACTTAGAAAAGCTGATCAATATAACTAAATATTTCGGATAGGACACCATAAAACTATGTCAAAAGCTACACACACCATTATAAAGAATCGTTGAAAATGGATTTTGTCCCCTCAAACCAAATAAATATATGATTTTTTTTCGGATATTGACCAAATAGCCCAAAACAGACACTTAGGACACTCCCTAATGAATCTTGAGGGATAGAAGGAAACGAGCAAACAAATTGTTATTTATTATATTATAGATAATTTATATTTTGTATTATATATATTTATTTTAAACAATAGCTGTGCGTGTTAAGGCGTGTCCAACTCTCAATGTTGGGGGCGCAGGTTCGAATCCCGAGAGGGGATGGTCATTTTTGGTCTACTCATTGATAAGATCCTAGTTCCATAGACAATTTATAATTGGTTAAAAGTGGTTGTGTGTTATAGGGAATGGGCTAAGATCGGTAAATTCGATTCCGCCCTGGACTCAAGACTCGACTTCAATTCGTACTCTTGGATCCTACCTCAAAACAAAAACAAAACAAAAGACTAATTATATGCTATAATGCTTATTTATATCCAATCAGATGCAATTCTATCGAACCATATAGGCTAAAAAAGTGAATATCATTGGTCAAAATATTTTCCTCTTTTTTTTACTCTTTTAGACGAATGATTTTCCTCAATTTTTTTAGTGTTCATGTAATAAAAAATTGATTTGTTGTGGCTTTTAATGGTTGTGTCAACAAGAGTTGTATAAATCGTCCTATTATAGTTTCATCATCGAGCAGTACGAGCTCGAGCAACGCACGTAAATTATAAAATGTATTATACAAGTGGCAAGTCTTTTATTCAAACTTTAAGAGCGTTAACGCCATTTTATGGTCGACGCAATCGATCTGCAAAGTCAACATTTGACGTTTTGTAAAAAAATTGATTTCATATATATACCCACATTGCATAATGTGTTCTTGATCGTTGAGATAAAGAAACGCACAAAGTGTTAAAAATAAGGTGCTGTCGTATCAATTAAAGATGACTTAATTTTGTATATTTGCTCAACGATTAAGATTTCTCTGTGAAATCGTTGTGGCAAAATTTTAAAAAAATATATTGGCTTAACAAATCGAGTTGTCACGGGAAACTGAAGCCATTTCAAACGTCAGGAAATAGTAAAAATGGCTTAGAAAATTCGATGAATTCAACGTAAAATTATATTCTGCGATAGGGTACAACATTTTTGGTCAATGGCTTGAGCAATATGCGTATTGGGTCGGCAAAAGCCCACACGCGATTCATGATGCCATTCATATTTTTTTAAAACTGTTTTATCGACCGACGATGACAATCGTCACGTTATAGGATAGAAACGTTGCCGAGTAATAAAAAACCGTTTTTTTGACCTTAATTGCAAAATGGACAATATGTGGTTTCCACTTAACTAACACCAATGATACAATCGATTTATTGAGGAGTAAGAAGTTTGGTGAGCATGTTAACTCCAGAAATGGGCCAGTCAATTTGACGCCTTCCTTGTGCGAAAGTAACGCCACTAGACTATTTATTTCTGAATCACGTGAGGGCCCTTGTCTACTACACCATTAATCCGTGTGAAGACCTCAGAAACAAATATTCAACGTGAAATTCCCTGCAGCTTTAGCCAATTTATGCGGAAAAGTAGTCAAAAATAGGGTTAAACGATTGGACTTTATACGATTTGGTCATTCAAACGACATCGATAACTTGAATGTATGTATTATAACTTAAATCAAGAAATTGACAATATCTCAGAGCGTTGTTTTAATTTCTAAAGTGAGGGCTCTTTGTGCATTCAACAAAACAATGACGCCAAATAAAGGCTTACATAACCCTGATAATCGATATTTAAGGAAAACCCATCGAAAAACTATTATAACAATACTACAGGACTTAATATTGAGTTTTTCCGAAGTTAAGGATGGTGTAATAAGCATGTCTCCTATTGCATCATAATTAATCTATCAAACCGAGTAGTAAGGATAGACTAAATCTTATCCCGTAGCTAGAAAACCTTTTTATCTAATAAAGAGCGTCAAACTAATACCCGCTGTCATTAAAAATAAATGTTAACACAAAAAAAATATTATATATTATTCTAACTAATTATGAAATGGAAAAAACGTTATATAACATATTAATTTTCTAAACCAATGGAACAAGGCCAAAAAAAAATATAATAGGTGTCTTGAAGCAGTAAGCCTCTTTTTCAATCTTGAAAATCACATTTATTATCATATTTAATGGGCAAATGTACAAATTCTAAGAAGAAGGTTTAAAGTAATCCCCTTCCATTACAAATGTACGATTATTTGAAAAAATACTTAAAAAATAGTTGGTATAATGTCATTTAAAGCTATAACTCTATGTTAATATACTTTAAGACATATGTCAATGAGATTTTTTGAATTGTATTTTATTGTTTAAAAATAGTGATTTTATTTCAGCCCTTAAATAAAATTGTAAATAACCTATTTACTTATATGATTTTCATACATTATCTTAGGTTTTTTATGTATTATGTTGTACATATCATAAAATTGAACTGTAGAATTTAGAAAAAATAGCTTGTCATATACAGAGCTGTAGGAATTTAGAAACAAAAAATGTCATATATACCTAGCAAAAGTGGAAAAAATTAACTAAATAGCATAAAAATAATCAATAAAGGTATATGGTAAATATGCAAAACCAATTTAAAATATGCATTACGGGCAAAAAAAATGACTTGATGGAGAAAAGAAGTTCAATAAATGTTTTTTAATGACGTTCTGGATAGATAAGACAACGTTTTTTAAAGTTTACAAAAAAATGGCTCTTGCCTTTTTAGAAAAGAAGTCGCAACATCCAAAAAATTGATAAAAATATGCAAAATGGTCACATATATATATACGTTAAAAGGTCGTATGTACTAACAGTTGCATTAACAGAGACCTATAGCCCTAGTAATATACATAATGTAATATTTACTTTTTTGTTGAAAGAAAAATCAATTTCTAGTTACTGAACTTAATATCATTTACTAATTATATGAAAGAAACAATTGTGTGGGGCAAAAAAAACGGGCAGCAAAGATATTTCATTCATTCCATTACAATCAATTAGACGGTAAGCAACCTCTGGTATACCCCCCCAAAAAGACGCATTGCTAGTTAGGATACCTATTGAAGTTAAAATCAATCATACATAAAGACAATTGAATTGAAAGAGCTTAATTTCAGTGACTAAGGAGCTACATAATATTATTTCGTCTTTGGTGATATAGAAAACAAATATGCAATTAATAGAATATACACGATATAAAACAAACGAAACTTTGCATCAATATAAGAGAAGTTGAGAAGCCAGTCAGCGATTAATTGAGCGAAATAAGTTTTTTTTTCTACACACGGATATTCATTAAATCATAGAGAAAACAAATATAAATAAGTGAGTCAATTGTCGTTACATCTTAATTCATTTGTAAATATTTAATTGGTTAATATTACTATAATATGATTTGTGGACATAAATTCGCCTCGTTTACTATTGATCATGTATGTAAACAATTTGTTTCCTAGTTAAAGTAGCATATAAGAGACTTATTAATATATATATATATATGATATTTTTGCTTTACGCCTGCAATCATCGATATTATCGCTGAAGACATAACTTTTTATCATTAATCCTTAAAAAATTTAAAAGTTAATTAAAATGAGACGTTTTCTTTATTAAAAATCTTAGTGATGTTATGTGTATCTAGTCTTAAAGTACCAATAGCAAATAGCTATTGCAAGAATAGCAACACTTTTAATGTAAGAAATCATTACAGTTGCACTATTAAATTTTCATATTATTTGTCTTGCACCGCATAAAAAAACATGTCTTCATATATGAAGATCCTATCATTACATCTGAAAGGCTATTTCTGTGGTCCATATTGGCTCATATTCGATAAAAAGGGATATTTTCTATTTTAAATTATATACAAAAAGTTATGTAAATAATAGTAACTAAAGGAAGAGCGATAGCCGTGTGCATTAAGGTGATTCAACTCTCAATGGGGGGACGCAGGTTCAAATACTCCCTAGAAGGGATGGTCAACTTTGGTCAGCCTCATTGATAACATCCTAGGTTCGAGTGACTCATTTTAAAGTTATAATGCTTATTTATATACAATCGGATACTGCAATTCTGTCCAAACCAATTAGGCAAAAAACGGGACTTTTTAAAGTTAATGAAAGGGTTATTCATATCTGTCTTAGGTTCATATACAAGCCTGCAACTGTCTTGTTTAGAGGCATTTTTAACCAAATTCATGTCTATAATTCTGGTTGAGTGTTGTTTTCAAGGAGTTTATCTCTTTTAGAATAAATATCAAATCGAAACTTCCACTTTTCTTCTTCCTCTTCTGAAATGAGAGCTAGCTGCAGTTCTCATCGATGAATTGCCGGATGTTTCGTCTTTCTTTCCTCATGGCAAAGTGTTAGAGTGCCTTCTTATTCCCATTACCTACCTCAGAGAGACTCGCTCTATAGTCGGTGTTCGGTGTTCCGTGAGTGCCTTTTCAAAGGCCACCTTTGCCCCCTCGAGATCATGCGACATCCTCTTGGCATTCCCCATTCGAGCATAGGCCTTGGCAATAAACTTATAATCCGCCCGATTCTCCCGACCCACGTCGATGGCTTCCTCGCAGATCCGAATGCACTCTCGAACTCCTTCTCTCCAGATGAACTGCCGCGAGATTCGTCCGATAAGTCACCTGAGAGGGATCCAGCTCAATGGCTTTCTTGTAGTGGGGAAATGGCCGTGGGGGAAGTCCTTTTCTTGTAGGCCTCATTGCCGAACTCCTTCTCCTGGAGGGCTGAATCGGGGGAGGACATCTTCGAACAAAATACCGAGAGGCAGAGAGGAGCTATTCGGAGCTAGTAGGAATCTCAAAACGTGAACTCCAAGGAAACTCGTTCTAGAACTATTCTTCTCTATCTTTCTCCCGCTCTCTTTCATTTCTAGACTACCAAAGAACGCCGGTGGAAGAGAATGATGACGTGAACACTGACGTCAAAGCTCCAATATCAAACTTTATATTATACACAGGGAGCAGCAATTAATATCCGTCTGTTTTGTTTTTGGGGCTAAGAGATTACTTCAGAATCGTCATGACATAAAAGAGAAAAAAAATGCTGTCGATTAGAAAATAGAGTCATCTTTCTTGCATATCTCTTTGATTGCAGTATCATTAATCATAAACCTCTCCCTTTTCTATGATTAATAAGCTGTCGGTGGTATTTTAATTGAATATATTAAACTGCTTAGACTTAAGAAGAACTTAAGCCTTAAGTTCTTCTATTCCGGAGGAGAACATTTGATAAATGAGTTCCCTTCATAGAGATAAAAATATAGAGAGAGCTTATTCCCTTCATCTGTATTCTGTGTGTCCATTATAAACAAAGCAATTGATCTACGTCATCGTAAGCTGATCATAGAGATTGATATATCTCTATGATCAGCTTACGATGACGTAGATCAAATTACTTTGTTTACTTTGGACACAAAAATTTATGAAAGGAATAAGCTCTCTATTTACTTTATCTTACTTTATTTATTATTCCACAGACTTCGTGGACGAATAGAACAACCTGACCCTTTTTTCAAAAT
>CP045906.1:6830858-6877684 GCA_013387185.1 Caligus rogercresseyi
TTTCTCCCTCTTTTTAGATAGAAAGAAAAGAGGAAAAAAAAGAATAAAAATAAAGAATTGTTGGTCTCTGTTATGCCTCTGTCTGTATGTGCGCCTTTTCATTCCCTTCTCTCTCTCCGTCTCTCTTATGTATGTGTGTGTGTGTGTGCATGTATCTGTATGTTGTGAGTGTTTTTTTAGGGGGTGTCTCTTTTTAGTAGTTGTAGTAGTAGTCCTGTGCTCTTATTTAGTGAACATTCTTCCTTCTATGATCTCGACGACCATTCCAGGACAAGTTTCTGGTATTCCGTATCATCATCATATACTACTACTACTACATCATAGAAGTGAAGGGATGAGAATGGAGTGAAGATTTGACTTGAATCTCGTGTAGAATGCCAGGCGTGGACTTTGCAGATTATTTTTGGGTAAGCTTCTTTGTGACTTGTCTTCCTCTTCCTCTCTCCGGATGGATCTCTGATGTTCCTTGTGTGTCTTGTTGTTGTGATTTCAGGGCGAGAAGAATGAGGGTTTCAGCGTTCTTCAGGGTTGCCTCAAGTCCTGTCCCTTGTCTGCAAAGGAGCTGGTGAGTATCTTCGGGACTGCGCCCGGATCCAAGAGGATACGTCCAAGGCACAGCTCAAGATCTTGAAGCAGCTGAGTGGCTCCCCTCCTCTCCTCCGTCTCGGGCTCCTGCTCTCCGCTTCTCGCGCTCCTCAGCCCTTCAGCCAGCGCGTGGCGGAGCTCCATCATGGCCACATGGGCACCTTGAGCGAGCTCTCCAAGCGGGCCTTCAAATACGCGGAAGAGCTCTCAAGAAGCACAAGAGCCTCAAGGAAGAGTCCAGCTCCACCGCAGAGGTCGTCAAGTCCTTCCTGGAGCTCACGGCACAGCTCAACAAGTCCAAGGAGCTCTACAAGGCCAAATGCCTGGAGTTGAACACCAAGGCGCCGAGCAAATCCGGGGATAAGGCGGACCTCAAGTTCCGTAAGGCTCAGGAGGACTACAAGGGCCTTGTGAGTTCCTATACGGCGCTTCGGGAGACCCTTTGAGGATCGCTTGGCGACCTATGCTCGCCTCTGTCAGGAAATGGAGACGGCTCATGTCAGTCAAATGCGGGAGTTTGTGAGCGGGTACTTTTCAGAGGTGCGTGAGTATGGACGGAGGCTGGCCAAGAATAATGAGGACTTTTACGCCGATCTGGAGGAGCTGAGTGTGGCGCATCTACTGACGTTGTTCACGAATACCTATCAGACGGGGCTAGAAAAGCCAGGTAAGAGAAATTGCCATGACTAATTTGTACATATTACGAGAGACACAGAGTACATAGAAAGATATGATTCTACATCAATGAAGAGATAAAAATGAGCTCTAAGGGAGTATCTACTCGTGTCATGGATAGTTTTTTTTGTAATTGAAAATATAAAAAGACCTAAAAATCATGTCAAATGCATGGAAAGTTTATTTATTTAATATAGACTTCTTCTGATTGGCAAAATATATATTTATATTTGTAGTAGCGATACGTACCCATACATAATGAGAATAGAGTAATAAATATAAGAAAACCCCCGTTGCGTTATGAGATTTTGCGTTCTATTTCGGTATTCAGGGTATAAAAACAACGCTATTTAATATATAGTGTATATAGACCGTTGTATCTGTCTAAATCATAAAACAATCCTTTATTTTTAAGCAATCCTTAATAATAAAGAAAACATATCTTCAAACGCGAATTTCAAAAATATGATGATACTTTTATTCCAAAATAAAGATAAGAAATCTTTTAAGTCAACATATTGACAAATGTTTATAATAAATTGCTGCTTCTCAATTAATTATTTTACAATATCCGCGGATGTTCGAGCCGATTACTATCTCTTAAATCTTAATGATAATAATCTTTCAACTGATTCTTGGGTAGGGCTTTTAATAGGATACAAAGTGGAGTTTCTGATGAATATCCTACAAAAAAGATCTCAATTTCAATAGCTTAGAGTAATCATATAGATGATAGAGCTACACTAATAGACATTTTATATTTACAAAAAAATACGAACGATAAAAAATAGTAAAATGAATTTTTCGGCCCTGTTTTAAAAAGTTTCCCTAATATATTTATAGATATTCTCACGTAATCAATGGGGTAGGATTTTTTAATCAAATTATCACCAATTTATATTAGAAATACTTCTTTACTCTATTTTAATTATACCGTCAATTATTCATGTTGAAAGAAGATTTTGTGTCGCAGTTGTAAAATATCTAACATTTTGTGCATTAAAATGAGATAAATATTTAAAAATATACATAGATAAATATTATAGAAATAGTTATATCATTAGAGTGAGTCCTATAGGATATTATGAAGAATAAGCAGGATTGAAACATGTGTCCTTGAAAATAACAGTAAAACGCACACACACACACTCAAATGACTTTTGCCCTGAGTTGTTGTTTGTTCCTTGCTATCACAACACATTGGCGTATCAATAACGACCAAAACAAGCCTCAGTTATGCATATGTAATGCTGTCAAAAAGTCTTCCTCAAAAACACCGATTATATTAACGATATATTAATGACAGAAGAAAAAAAATTATTATTTTTAGACACAAACATTGCACACGGAAGAATTTATATATATTTATTTTTATTTGCAAGTCTTTCATGTAGGAAACGTATAAGCTAAAAACTCAATTATTAGTTATGACAGACAATTCTATCAAAAAAAACAAAAAATATTACAAAAGATGCTTAAAAGACAACAAATTATTCCAAATATTTTAAAAAAACAACAAATTATTCCAAAAGATGCCTTTCAAGCTATAATAAAGGGAACCTTTTTATTTCAAAAAATGATCAAAGTTGAATGTAATAAAATTATTTTATAAATGCTGAAAAAGCGACGTTTGACATCATCTAGTGTTAACCATCCCTTATAATTAAAATGGATAATATTCAAATTAAATAATCATATTATAAGAATGGTTATATAAAAGGATTCCTCTCAAATACATTGAGGATAATAATCAATAAAGCCTTTAGTCGGATCTCCAAAGTCCTTCAAAATCATACTTCAAAGTACTAAAAGTATTTATTTTATAATACATCTTCTGATCATTTTATGTTCTCCTTCAAAACTCGCTCTCATGGAATGGATTTGCCTGACCATTTATTCTTGACAGTTTCGAATACAATAATATTTCGCTATGAGTAGGTTTTTTTAACGCTCCCGGTTCAATACTCAGGTGTGTGTGTATTACTGCATATCCTAGTTCAATCCAACAATTTATGAACTCCACACACACGTCTTTGTTATATTATTATTAGAATGAACATTATATATAACACTGGATTCAAACTAAGGCCCCTGGCATGAAGAGTAGTTCTCTCATGAAGTGAGATTATTATCAATTTCCTTTTTAGTTTGCCTAATGCTGTATATCATAAATATATAATTTTAAATATATATTTTGTAATTTATATATATCATTCAAGCCAAAGTTGCTTGATTTACTTAAATATTCACCTAATTAATAGTTTTATTATTATAATAATATCTAATAAGATTTATAGTATGGATATAAAGGAGTTGACTCTTAGCCAAATTAATATCATGTTTTGTCGTAGGCAATTGTCTGATGGTTGAATTATGAGTAGATCCCTAGCTAAAATAGTACTTTGTAGCAGAGTCCTTCTCTCTGCTCCTTTATATGTATTTGATTATATTTAATTAAAATTTGTAAAATAAGATTTATATTTGAAAAAGAGGTATAAAAGGATACTTCTAATGAAATAAGAAGAGTTTAGACTAGATAACCAAGGTGTAAGTCACTCATTCCCTTTGGTTACAACTTTAGGCCTCTCCAATATTATTCCTTATCTGAGTTTTACTGTTATGACTTATGACTTCGATAGATATTGAATAATTACATTAGTCACTGACTCAATAATTATTTTTTCAACTAGACTACAATGCCCAGGCATGGTGCCATTTTTCCATATACAAACATTCATTTTTACTTGATGAATTGTCGCTCTCAATTATTTTCAATAACTTACTAAATTTATTCATTGAAAGATCACTTGAATACACTGCGTTCCTTCATATTCAGGTCAAGGCAAGTCCTTCCGTATATTAATCTACGTTGTATAAAAACATCTAACTTCATTATTTGACTTGCAAACACTTCTTAGGGTCGTTATATTATGCCTTTAGGACGTTCTCGCAAATTTATTCATTTGAAAGCTTCACTATCTTTTTACCCACGTCTTATCGTCAGAGTACGATCCGTTTATCGACAGATTCAACTAATAGGTCATATTGGATGGCTATATTCAAAGTATTCGTAGATGACAGTGATCCAACCTATTGTTAAGACTCTTGAGGCTTCTGAAGGACGATATATTTATCTCTGAGTATAAGATATATCATAACTACCAGGAAATCATTTTTAAGTATCGTCAAACATCATTTTTTTTGTATTATATACAAAGGATTGTTTTAATGGGTTTGATTATAGTATTTGCCTCCCTAAGTAGATACACCCATCGTTTATTATGGGCGTTACAGACCAAATACAAATAGCTGCATATAAATATGTCATCATATATTACAAATAATATCTTTACACCGTATACTATATGCTAGCACAGGTTGATATATATATAATGTAGAACATCATTTTAAAGGGGGTAAATGATCTAAATATGTTATATTAGACAACATCATTTTGCGTTTGAGTGCATCAATTTACACTCTCATAATGGGTAATTTTCACCCCTTTATATCTTACAAATATATTCTTGTTAATATGATACTTAATAAACACATTTAGCAAATTATTAAGTGAATTAATTACGAAATATATTTAACAGCATATTGTTTCAACTATTAGTATCTTTATTTTGCTTTGATGGGTGGCATTTTAAATCTTTTAATAGTTCATAATTTTTGGTCCTAAAATTCTCTTATATGATAAAAGTTTGTGAAAGTCTATTTTTTTACTTATATATATTATTTTTATATCTCTACAAACGGTTCATTTTGTTATATTAACGAATAATCCAATCAGATTTCTTTCTCTACGCAATAACGAACAAAGACTCTCTACTAATAATAGTAGTATAATTATTATCCATGTTCACTGTGTACTCATTTAGTTAAGCTTTTATCTCTTCAATGAAGCCAAACACAGCCTTTTTCAGGCTTGGGGTACTTCACTATTGCATATGCATTTGATTCATTATTAAATATATTAAAAGTTAGGGAGTTGACTTAGGTCTAAAGGACGTAATATTTCAAAGGTTTTATCAAATAATATCAATAAAAAAATGGGAAATTCTTCTGTAAATAAATGATCGAACCCCCCTTTTTCTGTGCTCATAATTATCCGACGTATTTTCTTTTAAACATTTCGACAAGTACTTCATTCTCTAAAATTGATCCATGTTTTTGTATAGATATATATTATTTACTTCAGTTAAATTCCATTTGTTAGAAGGTGCGATCTGAAGGGAGGTGTTTTAAGACACAGAAGACAAAGGTTATAATAAGGTCCTGGTAGGCAGCAGAAGGTTTGCAGGATTAACTTTTATATATTTATATACTTAAAGTCATGATATTTCTTATGTAACAAGTAATAATAATATGTGAAAGGCATTTTTAATCTATTTAAAATTTGTGAAATTCCTTACTTATTCAATAAATAGCTATAATTTCCAAATGCTGTATATACATATATTATAAATATCTCTCAATTTCTTTATCTCTCGACAATTTACACTCAACCAAACACACACACTCAAACACACATACAAATATTCTTCTCCTTCAGTGGCGGAATCATGTGAGTCCCATATTATGTTCAACCTCTATTACTGTCTCGTATCCACAACAACACTCTTTCTTCCTTCATATCACGCTGGATCACTTATCTCTGTTGCTGCGTATCAAGCTTTTCACATTATAATACTGCTTTCCACCCCTAATCACTGGGATATTTTGTATATTATAATTATATGGGAATATTTTTTTTAAATATTATTATGTGTTAATTAATAAATTGGTGTCGGTCTTCTAATTTTATCAATCCCTTAAACATATATTTCTTGGGCTTTTATTGGGTTATGGGCACATATATATATATATATATATCAGGCTTGTGAGCGTTCAGCTTTTTTTTGCGTTCAGCGTTCCGTTCAGCGTTCAAAAAAAAATTAGCGTTCCGTTCAGCGTTCCGTTCAATGTTTTTGCGTTCAGCGTTCCGTTAGCGTTCAGCGTTAAATATTAAAACAAGTACTGCGTAGTGATGACGTTTTTTTATATAAAAGAATTTCCAAAAAAAAGTACTGCGTAGTGATGACTTTTTTTTTAAAAAGAATTTCCCAAAAAAGTACTGCTTAGTGATGACTTTTTTTTTTTTTTTGAAATGAATTTCCAAAAAAAGTACTGCGTAGTGATGACTTTTTTTTTTTTAGAAAATAATTTCCCAAAAAAGTACTGCGTAGTAATGACTTTTTTTTTTTAGAATTTCCAAAAAAAGTCAAAGAAAAGTTGGGAAAAATTGAACGCTGAACGCAAACTCTTTTTTTTTGCGTTCAACGTTCAGCGTTCAAAAAAAAAGTTGCGTTCCGTTCATTGAACGTGCGTTCAGCTGAACGCCGTTCAATTTTGCGTTCCGTTCACAAGCCTGATATATATATATATATATATATATATACAGTCAGCCCTCGCTACTTCGCCCCTCGACATCTCGCAGTTCTTTTACTACGCGACGACGGCTTGGCTCCCGTTTTTTCACGAGATATATTATTTCATAATATATATCACATCGCGACCCTCATATATATCGCGGTGGTCGTAAAGTGGATCCGGGCCGTCGCGACTTTGCGAGGGACGACTGTATATATATATATATATATAAATATAAATGGTTGTGGGTCTATTCATCATCATTTAACCCTTTTATAAGTGACAGAAAATGACTTTCTGTGTAGAATAATTTAACACAGTTTTATTATTATTATTTTTATTGACCTCAATTGCTAAATGGATTTTTAAATGTCCTCCTGACTGGTTTGATTGAGTTGCATCTGTGAGGATGTGAATAAACATTATAGCAATATTTTATGAGTCTGATCTAGTATCTTGAAATTTTAAAGCTTCAATGAATATTATATGCCTACATTCTAAAGTATGACATATTTCATTTAAAAACCAGAGTGACAACAACACTTCCTCCCATCAACGTCGTAGAGTTTTTTTAAAATTTGTACAACGGATTTTACGGAATTTGTATTTGTAATGTGTGAAAATGAAATTTCATCAATTAAATAATTTAATGAGTGTCGCCAAATAAGGCTTAATTATGTTAATGAGCTGTTCTCAAAGGACTATGAAGTGTGTAGTTATAATCATTTTTATTAATTTACTACAAATTTCGAAGAATTATCTTTTATGTATTACAAATGCAATCCATACAAATCAAAATATTTATTAATGACTATATATATATGCATTTATCTAAATAATAGTTATAATATGGTTTATATAAAATATATTTTTATTAATAAACGTTATTTATTATTGTTTATGAAATAGTTAAATGATGTGAAAATAGTTTTTATAGCTGTCTTATATTCAATATATTATGGGATATAAATGTGTTTCTAAGAAGGGTTGCAAAGCTACACTTAATCAATTATTGAATAGTCAGCCATCTTGATTATCAATGACTTACTTAATTGCATGGAACAAAGTTTTATATAATACAGAAAGAGTCTAGTGCAGACATGGGCAAACTAAGGCGCACGGGCCGTATACGGCCCGTTAGACAATTTAATCCGGCCCGCCGAGCTTGTCCAGTAAATAATAATAATAATGCTTCACAATCGTTCATTACGTTTTGTCCATACAATACTGCGTTTCTCCAATAGATGGCGCGCTGACATTTAGGCCCGCAAGTCAAAAAGTTTCCCCATCCTGGTCTAGTGGATATCATTTGAGATAGAAACTAGGAGCTCTAGAGCCGACTAGAAAAACAAAATATTAAAAATAGTTATTTAGAGACACTCATTCAAAAAAGAGCAGGATTTCATAAGGGGCTTTTAGTCTATGTTTATTAGTTTTAAATAGAATGTTAAATAATAATAAATAAATGATGACCTCTAGAGTTCAATCGTTTCCTTTTGAGTGCTTAAACTGTAAATCCGAACTCTTTTGTCTATATATTATCCTTGAGCCTGTTGCATCTCAAATACTCGAGGTGGTAACATTGTTACATTTTAGTATTGTAGATGCGGCCCGGAACGCATAATTTGAATATCTACTATCAAATAAGGGGAACCCCGCCATATATATCCATATCTTCAGTATATTCCCAGTATATCTTATGTATATAAAGGAATTAGTCTTAAAGATAGATATAAAAGACGTGCTTAGCTACTAGTATGAACACATTAGCTTTCATTACACCTATACACAGTTTTATCCTTTGAATGTGCAAGAATGTGTATTATTTTATTGTATTTAACCCTTAGATGCATAAGTGGGTCAAAAATGACCCGGTGAGGGTTTTTTTTAAATATCTTCGTAATGAAAAATTGTTATTATTTCATATTCCAGGTATTCCTCAAAAACATGTTTTTGATATAATGCCATTTACATTTTTAATTTACCTTTTATACATTTTAAGAAATTGTAGTTTTTGTATTACAGGTAGTTTGTCTGAACTGCATACAGTGATGAGACAAGACACATTTTTAATTGCTGTTCTGGGTAATTTTCTTTTTCAAAAATGTTAAAAAGTGAAAAAATAAAGATATTTCAACATGAAATCATTCTTGTGTGGTCTTAAATATAATACTAAATATTATACAAGTGATTATTCTTAACCAAATGACAAAATGGCATAAAACACACATTATTCTAACATGGGTCATTTTTGACCCACTTATGGAAGAGTGTAGGTCCAGTCACTCATGCATCTAAGGGTTAAATACATTAAGAATACGTCTTCGTTTTTTAATATTTATAAATTTGTTACAATCATAGATTTCATTCTTTGGATTTCTTCCGGTTATGATCGTTACATTGCAATTAATATTTGGGCCTTATATATCAGAAGCCGTCTGCAGTTTTATAAAACGATTTCTTAAAAGGCGAGGGGAATTTAAGTCACCAGGGAATTAAATAAGCCTTTCCTTTACCATACATATCATACTCTTATTGATGATCTTAGTTTAAATATACTAATGCCTTAAAACCTGATATTTTAAATCATCATATAGATACTTTAATGTCATCAATCATCTGTTGTTCGATGGATTAGCCTAATAAAATAATAATAGAATTATGCCAATTCATATCCTAGGTAATGTTACCATGAAACCAAATGGGCAAAAAACAAAACATATTGGCATAAAAGCCACTCAGTATAAAAATAATAAGTGACTAATTGTTAAACTGTAGGGACTATTGACTGTGAACACTCGTTTGATTTATCATCCCTTTCCTTAGTAAAATGCTTAATTAAAAATGCTTTGTGTAATGTTCCATTTTATATATAAAAAGCCATTATCACGCTTATTATTATTATTATTCTTAGCAATTGTATGTGATATCTTTGCAAACCTGAGAAAATACATAGTTTAATGCCTTTGTGTTGAGGAAGAAGAATACTTCTGATGGACTTTTTTATTTATTTAAAAAAATCCAATCTGAATTATTTTTTCGTTTTCTATTATGACCATTTTTCCAATAGTGACTATTTTACCCTCGTATATATATTATTATTTTTTCGTTTATATGTCCTATCGAATTCGAAGAAGAGAAGCTATCTGTGGCCTCCGCGAGCCAGATTCCTCGATCGCTCCCTCAACACGACAAGCTGTCCCTCAACAGTTTCTCCAAGTCCAAGGGAGACTGTCCTCCTCTTTCTGGTAGTGGGATCCTTCCTCCTCCCTCCTCCTCCTCGTCGGCGGCGGCGGTGGTCTATTTTCCAGCGGAAATGCAGCGGATCAGTAAAATAGCAGCAGCAGGCCCCTCTGTCCAGCAGCAAGGTGGGGTTGATCTTCCCCGTTTAAGAACATGGTCTGTGGCACGGCTCACACGAAAGCCCTCCGAAATATCTGCTCCCTCCTACTTCCAAGGGTCTTCCAAGTCCTCCTCTAAAGCACGTCCCTTCTCAACCTATTCCTACCCAATAATAATAACAACAGCGGCAGCGAGAAATCTAATAACCACTCCAACCACCATCACATCATCATCCTCACCAAGAGCACAGTCTCCTCCACTCACCTCTTGCTGCCAGCTCTGAAATCCTCTCTATTAAGCAGCAGCAGCAGCTGGGTCCTCTGGCTTAGGTAGGCGGAATAGGAAAACCTTAGTAGTATCCTTGATTATTGAACACCATAAAAGAAAGGGACGACCAAGTGCTCATTGTGATCTAAAAGCTTTTCTTTGGATGTAATGACTGGATTTATTTATATATTTAGAGATGGGTTTATTAGAGTGTGTTCATGGCAACTAAACAAATAGTATTTAGTAGGAGACTTGCCACCTCTGATTCAGTATTTAGTGGAAAATGTCCTTATATAATCGGTCTCTCAAGAGATACATTGACTTTCGATGAGTGTGCTTCTTTAAAGCCAAAGGACGACTCTATCATTGAAAAATATTCCATATAATGTTAAAAAGGTTTAATTAACTACTAACCCTCAAGTCTCCAAGGACAATGAACAGCCACTTGTTGAGATGCCACTAGCTTATGTGTGGAAGAGTAGTCACTATACACCACAGGCAATCTAATATGATTCTCCACGGCATATTTATCGCGGCAGAGCGGTTTGGAAAAACACTTTTTGGCTTCTATCTCTTTACTTTTGAAATAGTTTCTTATAGAAAAGATATGAGCCAATAGAAAAACCGAAAATAAATTAATTTTATATTTAAGTCCATTTAAAGGAATCTTGCCATCATAGAAGTCTTATATTTATATAAATATTATTGTAAGGTGAATGTCGCTATCATATAAAATCCCGACAGGGTTTTCTAATTAAGAACGTCTATGAATGAACAAATTGACATAGACGCGTGTTTTTTATTTCATTTATTTATTGTGAAAACATTATGGTCATATTACATACGGATTGGGAAATCATAATCCTATTAAAAATGTTGATATGTTAATTTGTAGATGTATGTCTAATATACTTGAGCTTTCAAGTGGATTTTAGTGTCCTCTCTAAGAATCAGTTGACATGAATTTATCTTCCAGGCAATGTCGCTAATATTTGTATCTGCACCGATATAAGATAACCGGAGTGTGTCACCAACCATCAGTATGAAATAGTTGCCAACAGATGTATAATTGGTGCAATAATATATTTTTTCGTCAAAAATTAACAAAATATATATTTACCAACTTATAATTGCAATTAAATGCTATAAAATGAAATTCCTTTGAGTACATGAATAAATCCAGGCATTGAATATCTATTTCCCATTTACAAAAAGTATCTTATGCTTCATTGTTTCATCTTTGAGGCTCTTCTTTCAGTCAATAATAACCCCCTGGATCATATCACTTCTCAATTCAATATATCATTCAGCTTTTATAGGCAGTCATTGAGGGTTAAATACCTTTTAACATGTCGACTTGAGTGTAACTCTAGTAAAGTGTGTGTGTACAAAGGCTTATCATATTTATATCTGTTTTAAGCTGTTGAAACGACCTTATGAGGCTTATCTGACTTTGAATTGAAAACATTAAATATTGTCCTTGGAAAAGACATCTCACAAGACTACTCTTTGAAGAAAGATATATTACTTTTATGTTTATATTTAATCATTAAAAAATTGTAAAATATTATGTTTGTTGACATATTTTTAAGATATATGGAATGCAATATAAAAATTGGTCATAACTGTTTTTATTGGATGAACTATGTCCTCGAAAATGTTTATTAAAATGATGGTTTGCTCTGATTATTTCGTTAATTTGTAGATAGTAGTTAATTTAATTATTTTATTAAGAACTTCTTGTTCCAAGAGAATATTCCAAAAATATTTATTTTCACATATATTAAGATAAAAATATAATGTTTTTATTCATTTAAAAAGTTGTCAAAATTGTATATTTATGGATGAACTATTTTTTGTGTCCTTAAGATTGACAAAAAGTCTATAAACATTGTTAGGATCATAATTCTACTGATAATTTAATAAAGTTTCAAACAGTTTTTTCTTTTACAAAACCCCCCGGCAAAAATGAATAAACATTTATGAATTAAATGCCATTGATATATTTTCTCTCTATAAAAGTTGCCAAGAAGAAGTAGATATATTTTAAAACATTAGTCATGCTTGCTTCAATACCACAGAGTCATCTAAATACTCTCATCAATCATTACTAATAAGGCAATTATGATCTAAAATTAAATATTGTCAAGTCATTTTAGTATAAAAAATATATATATTTAACTTCCTATAACTGGCCTACTAGGATACATATATAGGGATCAAAGACCTCACGAAGCCTTTCATTTATTGGGGGAGGATATCGTTTCAGGCAATAGTCTTTTTTTTTTGGTCACAACTTAATTCTTTACATGATTTACGGATCAAATCTCAACAAGTTTGTCAAAATACAATATTATATTTATTGAGCCGATAATATCTATTTCTATAATATATTGATCATTTCCTATTAAAAATCATGAAGATAAATAAAAATTATTAACAAAATGGAGACTATCTATGGTCTAAAACGGTGTATCCCAAGAAATGAAAGGATATTTAGGGGTTCCCCCCATATATTTATTCCTGACTTTTGTGTTCCTAAAAAGCCGCTCACTTCAGCACTTGGTTTCGTCCCATTGTATATAGAATCGACGCTTATTATTTAGTTGTTTAAATATCGACTACTGTTGTATAAAAGGACAACGAGTGTAGTATATAGGGAAATGTATTGAGAAACTTACTTCAAGAAGTACAATTTATATGTATACATGTGGAGCATGTCCTGACGCTACACTTAAAACGCCCATACATTCGCTATCATTGACTTAATACGTATATAATAACTGAATGTGCATTTTAAGAGGTATTGATAATTAAGGATGTAATGAAAGTCTATTAATACCTCTATATGGGCTGCTCTATTGGGATGTCTTATCATCAGGGCTGTAGGAAAACAAGAATAATGTCGTATAAATATGAATTACCTAAGTAGGCAGAAAAATAAACAAAAAGTGGACTAAAAATGCTATAATATAAAAAAATGCATTCTTGGAGAAAAGTGACGACTTTTTTAGGAAAAAAAAGATCAATAAATATTTGTTTATGCCATTCTGGGTAAAAGTGACTGCGTCTTCTTCTTAGAAAAGAAGTCGCAACCTCCTCAAAATATGCAAAAGTATGCGATAAATATGCAAAAAGACACACACATATATATATATATATATAGTATATGTATATATATGTGAAAGGTTGTTTATGCCCAGAAAGTTGATTTACAGATATTCCTACAACCTTTTTTTATCACAAAATAAGAGTTTTGATTAATGTTTATAATCCAATGCTGAGAGACACTATTAATTAAATATGCCATTCATACTTTAACTCAGGTAATGTCCATAGAGTCAGTCACTCTTAAAATGAAGAATCGTACCATAAAATCGCCACTAAAAACACTAACAACAATATAATAAACATTCATTTTAATTTGTTTATTCCACTATCACATATTAGTGCTAATAACGATTATATACTGATTTATATGATTTGTTCATTATGTAGTCAAAGAAAAGTAATTCCTCGTAGCAAGAACGGAGTGGGAAGAATTTATCACCGGGACAATTATGCCCTCACCGGCCTTATACAGGC
This sequence comes from Caligus rogercresseyi, assembly GCA_013387185.1. Classification (NCBI taxonomy): domain Eukaryota; kingdom Metazoa; phylum Arthropoda; class Copepoda; order Siphonostomatoida; family Caligidae; genus Caligus; species Caligus rogercresseyi. The sequence continues at coordinate 6,844,728 of CP045906.1, forward strand.
CCCATATGCCATTAGGAGGCTGTCAAACGGCCGTTTATGTTTCTTGAGGCAGGCGGACCCCGGGAATAGTCCCTGTACTCCCGGTGGCCAATCCGCCCCTGCCTCTGAGAATGTCATGGATATACATACATCAAATGAATAAATAAAAGCAAAATGATTATAAATGCCGTAGAGGCGATAGTAAAGTACTTCAGAACAAGCGAAATGCTTGCTGGAATATCTAATGAATTAGATTAAAAATTCGTCACTAACAAGATTTTACCTCAGGGCTATTCAATTAAAATTCAAAGAGGTTCACAGTTAAAATATAAAAAAAATGTCTAAATCAAAGTATCAATATTAAGCGATAATTAAATGCAGATATGGCTGGCTTAGTTCCAATTCCATTGGTCAACTAAACCAGTGGCGACCTTTGCTTCTGTTGAAATATAATCCTTTCAGGATTTAATGTATCTAGGCTGGCTCCAAGTATGTGCGGCTATGACGTCATAGGTTAGATTTATAGGACCAAATGAAGCACTCTGTATGCAAGGTTTATCTGAGGTCCTTGCCCACCATAGCAGCCTCGCCGCACGTCCCTGAATCATATTGAGCGGACTCTGTTTAATCCAGCGATACTCAACCCGCGGCTCCATTAAGACTGGTTGCAGCTCTTTTAAGTTCCTCTAAAAATGTATTATATTATTACATAATGCGGTGTTATTATAATGCGGCGCTACATGGCTCTTGTAAACATATTTTTTCATCAATGCGGCTCCTGATTAGGACAAGGTTGAGACCCGCTGGGTTAATCCATCATATGACTGAGAATTTAGACGAGTTCAGTTGATGGGGGTTAAAAGTTTCTCAATACATTTGTCTATGTCTTGATATTTCGCACAAAGCTCTCACATTCTCTCTCTCTCTCTATGATTATCCAATCACTTTTATAACTCACATCACCCTCATTCATCATTAATAGTAGACGACTTCCTCGGAAATGGATTCGAACAAAACAACAACAACAGCAGCAAAAACGACGATAATAATCACGATGACAAATCCGTTCCATCCGAAGAAGAGAACCTCTCACGGTTCTTGCAAAGCAGGGGATCCAAGTGTAGGGGCTCAACATACAAATCAATCAATCAAACTTCTTCTTCTTATCTATATACCTGGCGACTCTGGTGGTGGCGGTCTAAACTCCCTTTTTATCTCTCACTCTCCTTTATTGCTTCTCCGTTTAAGTGATTCACCTCCTCCGCTGGCTGGCATCTTCCTTCCATTATTATATATATATCTCTCTCCTACCTTCCTAATCTTAATTCCAACCCTCCCTTCCACCAACACAAGTTGCTCTAATTAAGAGGCTTAATACCACCACACCTTTGGCCTGGGTATCTGCTGGCCATTAATATGTTCTGAAAATATAGAGATACATCATTTTTTAGGCTATAATATGGCTGATTTAAGACAATTGAATGTGCTATTATAGCTCAAGTGATATATATTTTTAGGCTATTTTATTTTCACTGCGGTATAAATATACCGTCAGCGATCAATATAAGTGCAATCAGAATTAATAAAAAGTATTATGTAAAAGTATTCTTTGTGCATTGCAAAGGAACAAAATATATGAGGCAAACTACCATGCAGATTTATTATTATTATAATATAAATGGACTCAAGTGCAGCCTATGCTTTGATTAAAAAAACTTTATTTTTTTGTAACATCATTCATTTGTTGTATTTTACAGAAAACTGTGCTTAAAGATAATAGTTTTATTTTTGAAGGCAATATCATAGAATATATGTATTTGTTTAACACCTTATAATAATTTAATCTTGCTTTATAGTTAATGAATCTAAGCTCGTCAAGTAGTTACGCGTATCTTAAATATCGCTTCAGAATATGATGATTGGTGTCGTCTAGGAGAGGTAGAACAAGCTTATTGGAGTACACGCATAATCCCGATTCGACGGGCCATTCACACACCCGTAGACCATAATAATACGTAATATTTGCAATTACTAAAAAGGGGAATTAATATTTTTTAAATATAAATCTGTAGTTTCCCGAATATTATTATATATTAATCAAAGTGTATTCTTCCCTTCATCATCTCTTATTTCTCTTTCCTTCTTTTTCCATTCCTCTTTTCTCCAGGTGGTAATCTCTCTTCATCACCCATTCCCTCTGTGTCTTCCGCTGATAATGATCACTGCTCAGGCAATGCCGTTGAGACTGGGAGCATTGAAAACAGTCATGAGGATGCCTCCAAGGCGGCTCACACCGGCTGGACTGTTCCAGGTTATTGATTTAGCTTTCTCCGTCTCTCCCTGTGTGTGTGGCGTTCTGTGATGGTTATACATATATGTACCTTGGAGTATTCAATCCCATTGTATGAATCTGTTTTATATGACGTCAGATGTGGGCTAGGTATAACAATACTGGGCATACAATAGTCTCCATAAAACATGGAAAGAAACATATTCATAAAAGCAACTAATGGGAGACTTTTAAGTTTATTTAAGGCAGAAAAAGTTAAGATTATTTAAGTTGATGAAATATTTGTTATTGTTTGAGATGTCAAAGTATAAATACCAAGTCTTAAAGAGTTAAAATACAAGGCAAACATCCAGTAACTTTATTGTAACGTCAAAAACATAAACATAGGGTGGCATCATCGGAGTTTATTGCTAAATTTCCTTTTTTTCCTTTCCCAAGACAAATAAATTACTTTAACACCCTATGGGGGCAGTCATTTTAGATTGATATATATCAATTGGCATTTCAAGTCAGGTTTTTAGTTAGGTTTGTGGGTAGAAATATTATTTTTGTTTCTTTTAAGACAATGTTTATTGTTATAAAGCCAGTATAAAATTGAATATTATCTTAAGGGACTCTTATCATTTAGAAATAACCATTGACCATAGAAAAGCGAAGGCAATATTACATCTGGCATCACATCATATCGATTCATCAAGTAGTTTGGATACTACTGCACTGTATATACAATATATGAGATTGAAAAAATTGAGAAAAGTTTTTGACAAGTTTTATGTATATATTTTCTTCGGTAAGACATTTTATTTAGTACATGAATAACAAATGAGGCTTGGTGAGCTGACATATAATTCGCAGAAAAGGATTGAAATCAATATTTCTTTTTAAATAGAATAATTAGCTTAAGTCATCATATTACTTCCATTTTGTTCTTGTACTTATAAAATTACTTTGCATCTAAAGAAACGTTATCAATGAAGGAGAACCCCCATATTGGTTGCATCATTGCGTAGTTTTCCCCAGAACCGACACTGAAACGGTACAGTTATCTATGATTGAATTAAATATTAAGAAATAATAAATATTTTACTTGATTATATAGCCGTTATTTACTATTAATGATTTGGAATGAAATTGATTCTATGAATTAATATTAGGTTCAAAAGGACAGGAATCCATTCATTTGGCAAACATTTTTAATTTGTTGGATTAATACTTAAAAAAAAGAAGTTAAATAGGCAAAGTAGATGTGTCTGGTGTTGGCAGGCCAACTATTCCTTGTATAATTACTCAATCTTTCATTGGGAGGACAACAGGGGTTTTGAGACTAGCCTTCCATCAAATTATTTAAAAACTTCCTTAAGCTACTTAGCTAAATCCGTTATGGTGCCTTTCATTTCTTCTTCTTTTTCACTTTTCTCGTCTTAAACATCTTGCTATTTCAATAAAATATATCTATTCAGAATAACAATTTATAGAACATTTAAAACCTCCATTATATTTTGAAGCTAATAATGAACAAATTACTGATTTTGATTATTATATTCTCTATCTCTCTGCAGGGTTCCTCAAGCGTCGTCGTGATAAGAAGCGCAAGACGGGTGGTGGGGAGAAGGACTACTCAGCCGGGGGTGGCGACTCTGCCCCTGAGAGCAGCTCCTCCAACAAATGGGGAGCGACGGTGAGGATCAAAACAAGTCTGATACTCCTACCCCAGAAGTGGGGGAGGCAAGCTTTGACATCCTGGGCGGAGGGATCAAGGAAAGCGGCGGCGGCGGGAGCAGCAGCAGTGGTAGTCGGAGTAGAAGGAGGATAACCGATCATCATCATCAACAACACCAGAGCCGACTCAACCTCGACCCCTGGGACGAATTCAATGAGCCCAAAATAACTTTTCCTCCTCCTCAGATGAATCAGGTATTATGGAGAACGTCTCATAGAATGATGATGGGCTGAGCAATATACAGTGCCGAAGCAATAATGGCACATAGCGCTGAATATCGGGGTAAGATCTCCAAGAAAGAGAGCGTGAGAAAGAACTAAAGAAATCGCACTCCCTATTTCATGGAGAGAGACAAATATATAAGAGGCCTTCCTCTTTCTTTAGTTATGAAACTGTATTTCACCATCAATGAAAGATCTAACAAAAACCCTTAATTTCACCGCTACCCATCGTTGCACCGGTACTCTATAATATCCAGGCTTCTTGATCGGAGTTTTTTCTGATCAGCGATCAATAGCGATATTTGATCGCTGATCGGAGTATCGCAAAAGGTCCTGATCTTTATATCTTTTGATCGTAAGAAAATCACTAAGAAATTGCGATCCGATTAATTTGTATAAATAACTAAAAAGAAAAAAATTTGTAATAAGATTTTTCGAGACAAATCCAACATTTCTTAGAACTTAACTAGCTGTCACATTGACAAAATCCATTCCAACGACTAATTTTTGTTTAGAAAACACAAAATACAGACTAATTATAATAGAAAAGCCAGTGTGTGCTATCCTGATATATTTTTTGTCCTAAAATATACAGACAGGCCCCTATGGAGAAGTTGTTATTTTGGAGCTCATAGGCTATGGGAAACAATCATTCCATTGCCATATAAAGATGAATACTTATAAAGGTTTGACTGTATATACATTTAAATTGTAACATAGAATTAGTATTACATCGGTAATTTTTTTGTTGATCGCAATTAAATTGATCGGATCGCTGATCGGAAAAATCCCTGATCGTTATATCGCAAAGAATTTCTTATCGTTATTTTTGATCGGATCGCTATTTTTTTCCTGATCGCTCACAAGCCTGATAATATCTATGGTTGGCACACTCAATTTAACCAAACCTCCTCTATATTCACATTTTCCGCTTAAGAAAAACCTTCAATTATATTATTATTTCAAGGTTTTCAAGGCTAAAAGAATCGATGATAAAAACATTTTTCTGTCTTCTGAAATTCTGCTGCTGCCTTTGGGACATTTCGGACGGAACCAATAAATGGAGTTATATGACATAATTTTGTATAAGAAAATGTGATTGATAACAAAAAACAATGTAATAAATATTTTTAGTTGTTGTTTTTTCCAATATGTCCGTCCACTCCATTGTTTTTCTTACTTGCCCTTATATATATTTTCAGACGATGAAACCAAACATAAAATAAAGGTAGAGATCAAGCCCGTTTCGAATTCTAATCCGCCAATTTCCGCTAGTGTTGACGAATTGCGATCCGCAATTGGGACCCTGGACATTGCTCCACCACCTGTAAGTATAAAGACATCTTTTCTCCTTCTGATTCTTATCTCTTATCCATCACCCCTCGCTTTTGAGAAAGACATATCAGTGATATATCTCTCTCTTAATCATCTGGCTTGGTGGATCAGCTTATTATTATCATTTAACCCCCCTCTGGTGTATGAAATCATTTTGTTGGTATTTAAAAAACAATTCTTTTCCTCTCACAACCATAGATATATAAAGATATAGAGGGCTTATTGGATTCTTCTGAGATTTGCATCATATTGTCCAATATAAACAAATCTTTCTATGATCAGCTTACGATGTCGTAGTAAAAATTACTTTGTTTTTATATTGGACACAGAATACCATAGAGCAGTGGTGCGCAAAACGCGTACCACCAGTGGTACGCGAGCACCCTCTGGGGTACGCCACTCTCTGATTGTTAAATCTAATTGAGAAGGCATATATGGCTATATTTTAAATCGGTCATCAGGTGGTACTTGCAGTGAATAGTTCTCAGGTGGTACTCAGTATTGAAAGTTTGAAACCACTGCCATAGAGGTATAAAATATAGAGAGCTGATTCCCCAATTGCAGAGAAACGTCGTTCTGTTGTTTCTGTGTGTTCAAACTAAAACTAAGTAATTTTACTACGTCCTCGTAAGCTGATCATAGAGATATATTCTATTTCTATGATCAGCTTACGCTGACGTAGTATAAATTACTTTGTTTAGTTTGAACACACAGAAACAACAGAACGACGTTTCTCTGCAATTGAAGGGAATCAGTCTCTATATCTTTATATCTCTATGCAGAATACAGCTGAACGACGATGTTTCTCTGCTATTGAAGAGAACGACGATCTGCTAACTCTATGTCTCTATGATCAGCTTACGATGACGTAGTACAAACTACTTTGTTTATATTGAACATACAGAATACAGCTCAACGACGATGTTTCTCTGCTATTGAAGGGAATAAGCTCTCTTTACCTTATATCTCTTTGCTCACAACCCACATCAACAATTATATGAATGCCCAATTCTATAAACAGTTTTTTTTCACTTATGAACTGGTCTTATTTTTAAAGCTTGGTGTATTGGGTTCGATAGAATAATGCGGCCTGGCAGAGGCGGTGCTATTTTGATGTACGCGCCAAACTGTCATTCTTTTTGGTTTGACTATATGTACCATGATAAAATTCAAAAGAAACCTGTGACCGTAATGAGTATTATAATATACATAGAAAATAAGAAATCCAGACACCATGAAGCGAAAGTTATTGTCTTTTAATGATAGGATGGTCTTTTTATTTACCGTTTTAAAAAAATTGATCCTCCTAAAAATATTCTGAAATTTTTGCACAAGGAGGAATTTTTTTATAGTGTACCAAAAATGAACAAAATCGACGGTGATCAAACCGACATTAAACTCTCCAAGTAGTCTTGGGAATAGAAAACAAAATCTTGCCATAAATATCCAGGAATGCATCCAAAAGTATTCCTTTTAAAACTGGGTATATATCGTTTGTTCCTTCTTCCTTTTTTCTTTTCCTTAAGACTTAGGCGTATCATTCATCCCTTCCTTGTTCTCTTAACTTTAAGAATATATATTTCGTCTTAAAAGCGACTTAAAATGGCTTCCATCAGTTGGTGTGCCGAGTATTTTCTTCCCTTCTTTTATTTAATCTTTTGTTCATTCATTTCTTAAATGAATGGATATATATATATATATATATCAAGAAGCAGGCCTCATTACACCAGAGGGTTTCAAAAGGGTGATACTACTTCTCTTTCTCCATTACTAATCCCCTCTCTCTCTTTCTCTATACTTCGTTCAATCACACTCACTCACTCTCCGGTTTGGGAACAATCAGTTCAAATGTCGACCTGCCTCAGCTCTGAATGAGAGAATTTCAGTTCCTCTCAAGAAGGTAAATGTGGATGACTCCCCAGTCCTACCTAGCCTTGTAGTTATATCATAGACATTCTTTAATACCAAGACACCCCTCCCACCATGCATGTAATTGCATGCTACAAATAAATATTTATTATATAGTCTTTGTTTAACGATTTTTATTTATGTTAACTTAGGTGTATCTCAAATCTGCAGAAAATAGTAAGGTGTAATTAAATAAAGGCTTTAGAGTTATGCATATTCCGTGACGAGACCGGAGGCTTTGTCAGGCCTGTAAATTTTGTCCATTAAATAGATTTCATTAACTTCCTAATGGATGAATAAGGCAATCAAAATTTGGGCAGAAAGTAGGATTGTGGACCACTTCAGGAAACTGCTTAACCAATTTTTAATCGAGGGGGTTATATGGACCATAGTTCATCATGGAAGACTATAGTTTTAACCCCAAAAATATATATTCCAAGGACAAAATGCGCTCTGTAGTTTCGATTGTATTACTGTACCGAAATAATACTAAGTCCTTTAGTCGCTGGCGATTACTGGCAAACGTATGACTTCGTGCTTTTGCTCGTACTAAATAACTGTCATATTTTTATTTCATAAAGTTGTGTCAATTGTAGAGATCTTTGAATTTGACTTTTGTTTGGATTACGTATAAACTAATTTAGGATTTTGGAGCTCATTCCACGTGTTCCCATGCGGGTTCGCGAAGTTAGAAAGTGGGCGGATGTTTTTTATAGCTTTCGAACCCTAAACAACAAAAATATTTCTCAAAATTGTTGCTTGAGCCACTCCCAATTTCTTATAAACTGCCTAATTGAAGCTTTTGAACTTGCTTCGATCATTCCGTCAATTTTTTAGAAAGGGGTTATCTTTTTACGTATTCTGGGATGTTGAACAACTTTAAACTTAAGTTTATTCGTAAGGGCTTCTTAAACATCGCATATATATTAGTCTTTTCAAGTCCAATGATCTAAAATGTCCTTTTGGCCTTACCCGCCTAATATAAATCAATAACTCCACTTTTTGGCTTTTATCGTCGGGTGACTTTGCTTAAAGGACGATCCTTCTTTTGAACCCTTGCATTCTCAGGCTAATGGTAAAGGCATGATTGATGCTGTGGCATCAACTTCTTGGCACAAAAACAAGGCCTAAAACTTTTCTGCTGATTTAAGTTACATCCGTTAATGATTTCTCCTATCCTTCAAGAGTTGTATAATGCTACTTTTGTAAATAAACACTGTTAAGATGGCTCCTGAATTAGTTGTGTTTACATGTATATTCCATACCACCTTTAATGCGTTTTAAGGGATTCTTAATATAACTGTGAATGATCAAGATAGAGATAAAATTTGATTCAACCGTTGTTAAGCTGATGTTGGATGATTTAAAAGAAAACTTTCCTGATTTCCTACTGGTGAGTTCCTTCAAGCCGAGAGGATTATGACATATTTTGGTCTTTTAATCACCTACAAATAATTGAGCCTTTTAGTAGTTGATTATGAATTAAAAGCATATTATTACAATCCTCCCATTTTTATGAAAATGTACAATGAGTAAGTTTCAGTATTTTCCTTTATATAATCACTCTATAGATTTTTATATAATGATTTTAATATCTTAAAAACCCATTTAAGCGACTCCTTCAAAAATGAAATTTCGTAATTTGTCTCTTTTTTCTAAAGGAAACAGTATTTATACAACTATTTCGTGTGGTACATAAGCTTTTAGTAAGATAGCATCAATGTAATGTATATTTCTTCCATTTTTTAAATTAAATGGTGTGTCCATTAAATATATTATGGAAGACTTTAATTTAGACGCCACAAGCTCCTCTGGTTTCCTTTCAATGCCCTTTAACTCATTCTTTTCTCCCTCTACTAACTCATACTTTTAAGCTATATTGAATCCTTAAAATATATCTGTGTTTGGTGCCTATGAATTAATTGTTCCTACATTTTACGTGAATTTTAAACCAAGTAATTCATACTTTGTTCAATAATCGATATTAACAATTTTTTGGTGTATTAAAAGTCGTGTTTTAGCCTATCATTTGTAAGTCTTCCTTTTATCAAATATGATAGCCCAGAATATGGCATAAAAGTATATCTCTTATTCTTCTTAACATCATGTGCATTCCTCTTCATTTCCAGCCTCGTGATATCTTTGAGAATGGCAGTTGCATGGACAGCAAGCAGACGACTCACCACGACATTCGCCGCTCTCAGAGTCAAAGTCATTTAGTTCATAGCAAGCCCAGTGAGGATCTTTTAGGTCTGAGCTTGCATCCTCTAGGGGACATTGATCTCAATGGCGGCAAGGCCCCCAGCGAAGAGAAGAGTCCAAATCAGAGCAATAATAAGGCTACTTCACACCTGAGTCATCGCCTCCCTCCAATATCAATAATAATAACAGCACGGATAATGTCTTGGACCTCTCCACCGGAAGAGATAGCAAAGGTATGTTTATTGCCTTTATGCTTCGACAGAATTGCATCCGACAGGATACAAATAAGCATTATAGCGTGTAAATTAGTCTATTGAACCTAGAATACTCTTATAAATGAGGTAGACCAAAAATGACCATCCCCTATGGGGTTCGAACCTGCGCCGCCAACATTGAGAGTTGAATATGCCTTAACACACATGGCTATCGCACTCCCTTTATCTTTTTATTATGCTTGTAGTGAGTCTACTCACTAATCAAATATAGTGGCAGATATTCTACTCTATGATTACCATAAACAAGAAGCCACCGACTTCTATCCAGGCTTCTAAGCGATCAGCAAAAAAAAACCAATCCTATATATATTACGATATAAAGATAATACGATCAGAGCCATTAGCGATCATTGATACGATCAACAATTATGATCCGATATTCCCTACGGTATAAAGATAATACGGTCAGAACCTATGCGATCAGCGATCCAATCAAACATTATGATTGATATTTACTGTCTTATAAGGATATACCAGTCAGCGATCTGATAAAAAAATCTGATTTGATATTCACTGTGACATAAAGATCAAAACTACTTTAGCCTTAGCGATCAGTGACCCGATCAACTAAATTGCAAACTGATATAAAAATCAAATCCAGTTGCAATCAGCAGTACGATCAACTATTAAGATTATTATACTAAGTCGATTCTTCTGCTTTTCCCCCTACAGAAGTACACGACATCCTAAGCGAGCACCCTCGTGACTCCACCCCTCCATCCGCCCTCCCTCCTACGAGCAGCAGTAGTGTCCGCGATCGCGTCTCCAGCTCCCTCATTGCCCTGCCCCGCCCTCCATCCCGACACGGACCCCCGTACCCCCTACCACAACATCACTCTTCCTCCTCCACCTCCCCAAACATACGGAGCTCCCCTTTCTCATACAGCAGCAGCAGCAATAACAGCAAACCCGCCTTTGGAACCTCTCGCGGGCCGAGTCCACTTACCCTAGGGCTCTCCGAGAGCATTCCCCTCGCCGTGGCCTTCCAGGAAGTCATCCACGCCTGCTTTCACGGCTCGGACGAGTCCGGATGTCAGGTCCGGCTCATTGGGGACATGATGATTAGCTTTCCCGCTGGGATCATTCAAATGATCACGAATAACCCCTCACGGCACCCTTACTCTTTCGAATCAAAAATGCATCCGTTCTAGAGTCCATTGTACCTAACAAGAAACTCATCAACACGTAAGAAACCTTTCAAGACACAACAACTATGTATATGTACACTGCAAAAGGGGGTAATAGTACAAGTATATAAGGATTGGAGTTTTTTTAAATATTGGCTACGATATAGCATAAGAGAGTCCTTAATTTCACAAATAAATTTACTTTTAAAAATGCAATTCAATAATTTGCATGTATATATGATCCATTCCCATATGAATTTGTATTAAATTCGAATTTGATTAATAAGCTATTGACTTAAGTACAAAAAATCTTTAAGCATTCACTATGTATTTAAAGTTTATCAACAGTTTTAAGATAAGTACAAATATTCAACAAAAACAACAACTATAGTGACCATTCAATGGAATCCAAAAGACTGGCCGCTTTACAGAGATTATTTATGTGGAATATAATTTGGATGGCCGCTAACACAGGTTTGACTGTATATAACTACAAATATATATTATCTATCTATTTAATTATATCTACTTTTTAATTAATTCAATCTTCTTTTGTCCTTCTTTTAGAGCAACGGCCTTGTCTTCCGACGGAGAAACCGCTTTTGAGTTCAACATGAAGAACCTTAAGGACCTCCTCAAGTCTCAGTCCATGCAGAATCCCAATGCATCTTACTTCAACATCGATATCCTCAAATACCAAGTAAGTAGTCGTCTTCCCTGAGCACAAAAATTACAATCAATATTTGATTAAAAAACACTTCATTTGTCCTGTGGTTTCTATGTGCGGCTACAGCCCTGTTATTTCCTTAAGATCACTAAAACCCATAAAAAGTGAACAAGTTCCTCAATTTACATAAATAAACATATTTATTATCAAACATTGGCGGGATGGAACTCAAATGTGGCATACATATTTTAAATTAAAGTCTGTGAAGAGTCCCTGTCTAAGAAAATCTTGTTCCCTAATTTTATACATCGATTATATATATTTTTTGTGTAATATTCATACGTATATTAAGTAAATTTATATTTGTTCATATTTCTTTAGATTCGCGCTCAGTCGGGTGCCAAGTCCTGTCCGCTTCAGCTCGTGGCCTACTGAAGTGTGAGCCGGGTCTCACAGACCTCCGTCTCAACTACAAATACAACGCCTCCGCACTCGCCTCTCCGGCGGCCCCCTTACTCAACTTGTCCATCGCAGTCCCCATCGACGGCGGGGTATCAAACATGATTTCCAAGCCCACAGGCACCTGGATAGCAGAGAACAACCGAGCCCTATGGACATTCAAGGAGCTACGAGCGGATGAACCCGGGCTTCAGGCTCTTAGGGGAAGGTTCGAGCTGGACTCAGGACCTGGGTCCCAGGGCACCATCGCAGCCCAGTTCAACTGCGAGGGCAGCACACTGAGTGGGATTGATATTGAGCTTCTGGGACCCGGATACCGATTATCACTCATTAAAAAGCGGTTTGTCTCGGGTAAGTGAAAAATAAATATATGTTATTAAAATTATTATTTTGGTTTGCATTAAATATACAAGCAATAAACTACACTACAATCAAAGGTCTATGAGAGGAATTCCCTGGCTAGAATCAATCCAATAAGATATATTCCCTATTTCTATGTATTAATGTAATATTAATAGGCTAGCTATATAATTGTAAGCACGCTTTGAATTAGAAACACAAACAAAATAATAGGTATTGGATAAGTGCATAAATAGAGCTCAAAACACAAAAACGTATATTTCAAAACCTTTCATTTATTCGAAGTGATGTTTCAGACAATAATAATCTCTCTCGTGTATCAGTTTTTTAATTTTTTATATCGAAAATGATAAAAATATACTAACAAAAACGAACTTGATCGGCTCAAGAGGTATATCTTTTATAAACAACCTTTATTGTGGTAGTTGCTTAGACATTCACATATAAAAAGCTGAAATCTGGAAAAGACTAACTTATACGTTCAGTGACATCACTATATGAAAATATGTATAATACAACTTAAATTTTTTATATTCCTAAAAATTAAATTGTAACATCACCCATTGAGGCAGTCATTTATAATTATTATCATCAAAGAACTCTTCAAGTCCAGCTAATTGTTTTTTTTAAACATCCATTTATCAGATATATTTTACGTTTAACATATGTTTTTTTTTTACTTTTAATACTTATATTCTCTTTTTTTTTCAGGGAAGTATATCTGCGAAGCTGAGGGCAAGGGAGATGGACGATTCCGCTACGCATTCACCCCTTCAAACGCATTGGGATCAGACTGCTAAAACGAGAACATCAGTTGCTTTGATCCGCCGCCATAGAAGAGCGCCGAAGTTATATTTTTTAGTTTGTGGAGGCGAAATTTATTATTATTTATATATGTATATTAAAAAGAACTTCACAACTTGCAACAAACAACAACCTCGCTGCTGCTCTCTTACAGGCGCATCCACCAAGACGACCATATCTTTTTTTAAATAAAAGTCCCCTCTTTTTACTGTAGGAAACACAGTCCCATTCTTCCTGACGTCATCATCATCATTGATACTGTCCTATTATTAGTAGAAATTCAAAAAGTCGCATTTTTAAGAAGAAAAAAATATTAAAAAGCTAAATAATATATGCATTATTTTCAACTCTACTCCTTACATATGAAATGTTAGTGCAAATATGAAGTGGAAAATATATACTTATTATTATTATTATTTCTATTTTATACAAAGAGACTTTCGCGAGTTATATTTGATCTTATTTAAAGAAAAGGGGATTACTGTTGACTACTGTTGGGTTTTAGATAGGTCATATACTTAAAGATCTTAAAATAGTTGATTGGCTTAAAATTTGACAGCTGGCCTCATTACGTCATACATCCATAAACACTTTTATAAGCGATAATCAGACATACTATTATCTCTTTGTGATAAGCTAGGAAATCTTGTTTTATACATAGCCATGGAAATCGACTTACATGACATGACTTCCTTAACAGTTTGTAGGAAGCCTGCAGCATCCCATTGTGAAATATGTTAAAATAAATAAGGAAAAACTACTCGTTCAACGAAATGTTTTTAAAAAAATCGAATTTTGACGATTTTTTGAAGCATTTTTTTTACCTTTATGAATCACAATTTCAAAGAATTCAACATATTCCATCACTATTACTTGAAAAAAAATCTTGTGGAGCTGTAATCATGGCTAAAAATATATTCTTAGGCTAATTCATGGCCCATGCTTCTTTAGACCATCATAGAGTAAATATGGAAGTCTTTCTTACTGCGTATTCACTCGAAAGCCATAACTCTCACTACCAAAATTATCGATATAAAATATAACTTTATCCAGAACACTCATAATCAATAAAAACCTCGAAGGCAGTCAGACTACTCTTCAATAATATATGATGGTTAATGATACTTTAATGATATCTTTGGCTGTCTCAACAATATGCAAATCATCGAATATAATTAGATTAGACTCTTCCGTACAAAAGTATTCGATGGTTAAGAATTATTTTATGGATGATATTGTACACTCACTCATTATTGATATCAGCTTTTTAGTTTTACTGTTCCTATTTCCCTCTTTTGGGGCCGACTTATCGTCAGTGAATGAACAACTACAGTCGCCCCTCGCAAAGTCGCGACGGCCCGGATCCACTACACGACCACTGCGATGTTGATATACATATATATTGAAATTTAGAGAGATTTGACATCACCCGGCGCTTAAACCTACTGCCATTTTGCCTTGTTGTCGTACGTACGCGGACGGATCTTTTTTTTGGGCCGCCATCTTGCTTTTTCGAAGATTTACCAGTTTTCAACCTCAAATATCTTAAAATGATATTTCTTAATTTTAGTACATACCCCCAAATTGTAAAACGGGAGCCAAGCCGTCGTCGTGTAGTAAAAGAACTGCCAAATGTCGAGGGGCGAAGTAGCGAGGGCCGACTGTATTTATATATAATGCATATAAAAATAAATATTAAATCTTACTTTTAGGATGAGAAGTTGCTTTATTAATTGTATTGTTCTTCTTCACGTCCTTTATTCCTCAACAGTTCTTAGTGCTTCTACTTCACAATTTCTAAATTACATTTCTGATGGAACTATAAACACTCAATGGGGGAGAGCACACATGATTTCAAAATCACATAAGATAAATTTCAATAATCATATAAATTAATAAAATATAAAGAAACATTTACATATATAAACTAAGAAATATAATTTTCTAAATATCGTGGTCGAGCACAAACTCGAATTGACCTTTGACTACGAGGATTTACATTGACAACACCGGCGCTCGAGGACTGACGGGCCAAACGCTTCCTCACGTCGTATACGTGTCGAGAGGTCCCATCAACATCGACGCTGTGCATGGAGTTGATTCCCGTGACCTTTCCTTCTCTCCATTGAGTTGAACAACGAGCCCCAGGGGGTTTCACCCACACGTCATCTCCCACAGAGTATCCGTTGTTAGGGGTTCTTTCAACAACACTTTCATCATTTTCCTCCAAATAAGGGTTCCTCCACCTCCTCTTAAATATTTTTTCAGCAGGAGGACGTCGTGTCTGACGGTGGGCTCATGTTGTACCAGAATAGGCGCTCTTCGATGCTTTTGCCTATCCTCGCGGCCATAGTCTTCACCGACCGATGGTTTCGCTCTATTATCCCGTTACCTGACGGGCGATAGGCACACCGAAACACGATACATATTTTCCACAATTTAAGCATATTTCTAAATCTTGCGGATCTGAAGCTGCGCCCATTGTCCACTAATACTTCGTTGGGAGGACCCAACTCGCTAAATATTTGATGCGCTGTTTTGATATTTCTTCCTCGCTGTCTCTCGTCACCTCTCTCCAAACAGCGAATCGGCTTGGGCCACAATCAATTAGTGTCAAGTACTTCCTGTCGTTGACATGGGTGATATCCATTGCCAATCGACTCCAGACAATCTTGGAGCTAAGGTTTCCTTTTGTCACAGATATGAGATGAGGATCTATACTCTGACAACGCTGACATGCCTTGACAACATCTTCCGCCATCCGTTATGTAGCCCCAGGATATATCTTCTTAGCAAAAAACAACGTCACATCGGCCCCACGATGATGTTTTTTGTGACTTGCCTTAATATTTTCCATGCCATTTTTTGCTGTTAGTACTTGACTGCTACTTTGAACCTTTCGTATCCAAACCTTTGGAACCCTTGTAAGCACGTCTGCTCTGTTCTTCTCCGTTGGAATTAATTTTACTTCCCATTGTACGTCGTATTCTGTCAGCGTCTCCATCAGAATAGATATTCTTCTTTTCACCAACATCTCTGATAATCCCGATACTTTTAACTTTTTGTCTCGTTTCAGTGATGACGCAAGCCATGCAAATACAGAAGCTGAGTCTGTCATTATTCGAAGTCGCTTGGCCCCCCATTTAATTGCAATGTTTACACCCTTGATCACGGCTGTGAGTTCGGCCAAGTTGATGTGGTTCCCATCTTCCTTCTTCCGGAGCCATGCCCCGTCTTCAATTGGATGACCGTCCTGGATAAGGACCGCTCCATACGCGATGGAGCTTGCATCACACCACAATTCAAAATTTCCTTCTTCCGGTACGGACCACAATCCTCTTACAGGGTCGTCTTTCTTGACTCGGGCGAGAACGTCGTCGAGAAGATCAGCAGAGATGGATCCGGGATGATCTGACCACGCTCACATTCGCAGCACCTCTTTATAAAACTCGTGGCCTCCTTTACACTGCACACGGACGGAGGACTATTCAATTCACTTGTCCTCTATCGAGTGTAATTATATGATGTTTCAAGACGTCCATTCCGACGATCAGGTCTACTCCCTCGATCATTTGGAGCTCACTAAACATTCCACATATAGAAAATAGACCCCGCTTTGTCAAACTTTCTCGCTCTATCTCTAGATCTTCGCCATCCCCTCTCCTCCAGGCCAAACGACCCTGTTCCTTCGTCAACTGTAGGCCAAGGACTCTTGCGTTTTCTAAAGGTACGGGTTCCTTGCATTCAAGGCCAAACTTTTTGAGTAGCCGTCTCACTTCTTCCACATTGACTTTCTCAGTATCCACTATGATGTCGTCAAAGTAGCTATCCGTAGCAGATTCAATTTTCTTGTCTTGTCCAAGCACTACTTTAACGATAGCCTTCATGATCTCGGGACCACAGTTTAGTCCAAAGCCCATTCTCATAAGTTGATAAGGACGTTTATTCCCTTTGACTGCAAGGTGCCTTTCGCACGCCTCGTCCACCCTGACCTGCATGTAGGCATCTTTCAGGTCTAGCATGTTGCAATTAGCTGACCATCTTCTCCACTTCCGTATTTTTTCATCGCACACGTCCGCTTCAGCTCCACTGCATTCCACAAACTCATTGACTTCCCTAAAGTCGAGGACAGGCCTAACTTTATTTTTCTTTTTGTGTTCGACGGCCATAAAGGGAATTATACCCCTCCCGTCCTCACTGCTGGGCCTGAGGCCAGCCGTTTTCGATCCATCTCTCTACCTCTGAATCAAACTTTCGCTTTACATCTTCGCGCATCCTATACTCCGATATCTTGTTCTGAAGAATCAGCTCCCGCTTCCAGCTCCACTTTACGACCCACTCGTTTCCGTCGAACACACCCTCAAAGTTTCTCCCCTTCATCTTCAGTAATGGTGCCTCCTTCACACTGCACACGGACGGAGGACTATTCAATTTCACTTGTCCTCTATCGAGTGTAATTATATGATGTTTCAAGACGTCCATTCCGACGATCACGTCTACTCCTTCGATCATTTTGGAGCTCACTAAACATTCCACTATAGTTAATGTCCCATTTATCTCGATGTTGGCGATGGAGGTTCCCTCACAATGGACCACACTCCTGTCGAAGGCGATCACTGGACATTTGCCTATTCTTGTTATGTTCATAAGGGACGGTCCGAGAATCGTCCGTGTGCAACCCGAGTCAATGAGCCCCAACAACCTCCTCCATTGACTAAAATCCTCACTATAGGAATGATCGCGTCCTGTTCTCATAACGGGATACTGCTGGCGCCGGCAGCGTCCCCTCTTCGTTTGCCTGTTCCTGGCACAGACGGGCTATGTGGCCTTCCTTGGGATGGATTTGAGATCGTCCCCTGGACACAAGCCCAAATTCGTCTCTAGGCTCTTCACCACTCTTCATCGAGAGGAGTCCCCTGGCCACGTCGAGTGCCTCTGATAATTTCATTGACTCAATCTTCGGGGTCGCCTGCAGTTGGGAACTTACATCTGGGGGTAAGCCCATTACGAAGGCCACTTTGACAGCGCTGTCCACTCCACCCTCGCAGATGTTGCTCATGAGGGTCCTAATTCGCGTAAGGTAAACTTCTATTGGGGTCCCGGTTCCCATTTCGTCTCACATAGCTCCTCATATGACTTGAACTTAGTGATGGAAAAGGTTCTCCTCAGCTCCACCTTTATTTCGTTCCTCACTTTTTTTGTCTCCGGTATCCATTTGGTCGTATACAGCAAAGGCGTCCCCTTTTAAGAAAAGCGGGATCACCTTAGCCATATCCTCTAAGCCTAAGAGGTCTTTTGCTAACTCAACTTGTTTGAGCCATTCGTCGATGCTGCCCTCCCCATTGTATTTCGAAATTACGTCTTTCAGTCCTATTTTATCCATAATGGCCCGTTAGCTTGTATTGTTCTTCTTCACGTTTATTCTCAACAGTTCTTTAGTGCTTCTACTTCACAATTTCTAAATTACATTTCTGATGGAACTATAAACACTCAATGGGGGAGAGCACATTAATAAATATATTAATTGTTGAAGTAGTCTATTCAAAGGATTAAAGGATGAACTTCTTAGCTGAGTTAATGTATGACATCCTATAGTCAAAGAATTTCATATTTGCTCATTCTTAATATTTTTAAAATTCTCATTTCCTTTTCTTTTAACTTATCATGTTCTGGAACGAAGTCCAGTTTGGTATCCTATTTGAAAGTGTTGAGGGGTCCTTAGACGCTACGAGTAAATCCTGAATATATTTTTAAAGCGGTACGAGAAACGATACAATGAATAATGCCCACAAGTTACAAACAAAGTTTATAGATAGTATAAAAATGTATTAAATACATGCTAAATAATAATAAAAATTTATTTAAAAAATACCAAATATGTATTTTTATATATAATTGGATTTTAAAGAAGGAAATACTAATGATTTTTTAATAGAATTCTACAGTTATTTATTATTAAAAAATATAAGCAAATTTAAAAGGGGGAAAATAAATTAAATATAAAAATTAGTATGAGAGCTTTATTGGGCTCAAAAGGGGTATCAAATATAATACTAAAACTAAGCTTTGGTATATTACAACAGGACGTTTATAAAATAATAAATTATATATTGAAATATTTTTTCATCAAAGGATCGTTTTAATTTCGTAAAAACTCCTAAATAACCATAAAATCCTCTTAAATGCTTTATATGGCCTGTGTTAAAATTCAATAATAAAATTATAATGCAAATTATTTTGAGCTTAATATTCCAATAAAATTTTATTACTGAATTCATAAGAAGGCAGTATTTTAAAAGATTTGATGTTCTTTCATGATTTACAAAGTCATTTAGATATTACGATCCAAATCGATTAAGCGGCGATCAGGCTACTGTAAGGCCAGCCACGGCGGTTCAAATGATGATGCTTTCAAATAAAAAAGTATTGAAAACATCCATCCGTCAAAAGGAAAAAGTTTCGTGGGGGCAGCCTTTGTTATCGTAGTTACGAATATTGAATAACTTTTTTTTGCTTGGATCGCATTTTTTTCCTACTCGCTCAATATTTAGGTATCCGTTTTTTGTCTGCACTGTAATAGATACAAAGAGACTTCTCCATTTTAATAAGCTTCGATGGGAAAGCTCTTGATGAAATTATTTCGCACCCTTCAAACGGTATTGGAAAAATTGTAGAAATGAAATATTATAATTATTTTGGCTTAATCCAAATATTATAAATGTATAGGACATTAAATGACGTGACTTCATATTAAATAAATTATTAATTGACCATTTATTCCGGATACCCTCCCAGCCATAGAGATATAAAGCAAGGAGTACTTAGTACTCCTTGTATAAAGATATAGAGAGCTGATTCCCTTCAATAGCAGAGAAACAACGTTCAGCTGTATTCTGTGTGTTCAAAATAAACAAAGTAATTTGATCTACGTCATCGTAAGCTGATCATAGAGATATATTCTATCTCTATGTTCAGCTTACGATGACGTAGATCAAATTACTTTGTTATATTGGACACACAGATACATATGAAAGGAATAAGCTCTTTATATCTTTTTACTCTATGATCCCAAAAGATAGTAAACTAGAGAGTTCTATGTTGGCCACATTCTCAAGCCTTCAATACATCTTACAAGGCTGTTCTGAGTGAAGGGGCTCCCAAGTTGATCACATAACTGTACGTGAGGGGTTGGAAAACAACTTATCATCCGTCTGGCCAAATTCTATATGGAAAGGGAACAGCTTGACTAGTCTGTCATTGAAAATATTTTTATTCCACAAAAAAAATAACAAAATGGAGTCCGAAAATGTACTTGGCTAAAGCTTAAAACTGAGTCAAAGTAATATAATTTGAATTTCTAAATGATAGCATTATTAATGAAGCTATGTTTAAAAAGCAGGGGATATTGAGACAATATTTGGGTTCCATGATCACATAATGCTGAATTGATTTTTTATTAGATTCCTTATCATTTCATAAGCATATAAACAATTATTTATTAAAATGTTTATCCAATTTTGATGAGGACTCTGATTTTGCGTCACTATGTATCCATTATTGTTTTTGTAGTTTGTTTAAAAAATAAGATTTGACAGAGGATCTTCAAGTTTACGATTGGGAAACTAAAAAACAGAAGGAAGCCGGGCAACTATTAATTAAATTAAGTATTTTTTTAAAATCTAGTCATTGCTAATTAAATATATTTTTAAAAATAATGATCATTTATGTTTTACAGAATTGTCCAGAAAATTTATTGTTATTTCTGTATATAATTTTAGTACACTATATAATAATTATTATATACGTAAAAAAGCCTTTTTCACTCATGTAAAATTTATTTATTCCATTGAATTATTTATATTAGAGTGAAGATTATCCATAGAGATATCTTTATATCTCTATGAGATTATCCCTATTTTGTTTATTTTCTTTTTGATTAAAAATAACCATGTCCATCAAGGGTTGAAATTTTCCTTTTGAGTCTTAATTATTATTATAGTTATAATATTGAAAGTGCTGAGTCAAACTAAGTCAACCAGACTAATTGTCTCTAAGAACAATGCTTTAAATCAGACCTACCAATCTTAGATATTATTTACCCAACCAAGTTGATAGTGCTGTTAAGGCCAAGATACTTAGATACATCTCAAGTATTTTGGTTAAGGCTTATTGAAACTTATACCCATTGACATCACACTTCATCAATGATATACATTTACTAGTTAGTAGAAAAAGGATATACTTAATTCATTGACGTCATGGAAGTAAAAAATAAATACAGTTATTTATTGAAAACACTGTGAGATGACATCATTGGATATTTCTACGTTTTCTGGGTTTTCTACTCCTTTATTATTGTAGTATAGTGAACTTGTTTGAGTGAAGTCGCTCACATGTTATATGATATGACAACAGTCTTCCGATCCCGGATTCCTTTCCAGGCATCCTCCTTGTTTCTCCGTGGACTATCCTCTGAGACCTCCTACAAAAGAACCCCTACGATGTTCTCGGCCTTTCCCCCAATGCTACGCCCACGGAGGTACGAGAGTCCTTTTTCCGTCTCGCAAAGGAACCCACCCCGACATGAATCCGAAAGACCCCTTCGAGGCCAAAAAACAATTCGAGGCCGTCCGAGAGGCTTATTCTGTCCTCAAGAATCGAAATTCTCGAATATCCTTCGATGCCGACTGTGCTTCAAGGGACTCTAAGCGAGACTCACGTGTCAAGGACTATGAGGTCTTCATGGAGTCCAAGACGCGGTTCTACCCGGGGAAGCCCTGGTCTGAACGCCAGCATGGATCCTTCCGCTCCAAAGAGGACGACGGTTCGGCCCTACAACTACCGAAGGGACTATGTCTTCAGACGCTCGGACCCCAATCGTTGGGTTGCACAAACCTTTAGCAGCCCCACCCCGGAACCCAAAGAGTTAAAAGAAGCATGCAAGACTCCTTTTGCTCACATCGCCGTTGATTTTATCAGTTATATTCTAGAATATCAAGTCCGGAATAGCTATAATAGTCTTACAAAAATTTCATTCTGTATAAGTCAATTTTACCATACATATATAAAATACATGCATAAGCGAAAAATGTAGATCTTATAAATATTTCGTCAGTATTATCATTGACAATTAATTGATGGGATAGTCTCAATAGATTCAGTCTTTTACAAAAGTTAATTCTGTATAAGTTATTTTTAAATCATAAATACATTAGAAGGTATATATGTAGACGCCAAATATTAAGATAGTAAACGTGCACCCCCCGCCGAAAGTTGTGCCATTAGAAACTAAGTTATCGTATATAAAAATAAATTGGGTTTGTACACAATTTAGGTATGATCAATTAGGAATTTTTATTCATCAAAAAATATTTAGTGCCAATAAATTAACATAAGTGCTAACGAACCCACCTACTAGGAATTTTATAGTTAAAGAAGGGGAAAGAATAGGATGGTACTCATGGTTATGTTTTTAAGCTATTCTTAAAATATATTTATTTTCACATTTCAACTTTCACACAGTAAATTTGTCCTTACAAAGTTGTCGAATAAATTTAAATTGTATATTCGTTCTTTTTTTATTTAGGGAATTGACATGACATTGATTACACTGGTCAAGAGCCAAAAAAATCGTCAGGGGTTTCTCACTGATTACGATTAATTTTAGTGTTCTGAGTCCGAATATCACATTGATTTTACTCAATCAGATCAACTTTTTGAGATGCAGCCATAGGCCTACCTGACGAGCTATACATATTCTAATATCAGCGGTTTGAGTTCAATATATTTTTCTTGAAAAATATATCGAATTACAATTCACAGACAAGAATAATATTATAATAATTTATTTGTGTTTATCATAAATTTATGTGTATAAATATGTGTAGAATTTATTTAATATTTATATATTTTTGTGGGAATTTAGGCCGACGAGGGTTATATACTTTAGCAAATTTGGGTCATTCTTCCAAAGGACTCGTAGTGACAATATTGCCTTTTAAATTCTCTCTCATATTCACATTACCTTTACATTCATTGTCTTTGCCTTAAGTTAACTCATTGTGGGCTCAGTGTGTGTTTAGACGTGGAAGTGGGCGCACGTCGGTTTTGTTATGCAGGTTCGTTTCTCTGAGAAAATAGTACAATTATGGCATATTCAGTGGCTATAAATCCCTAATTTCATTGTCTGACACTCAGCTAAATCTTTCTTTTTTCTTTCAGTTTATTGTGATGGCTTCGGCACGACGATCATGCAGGAATAATCCTGACGTATTCTGCTACATCTGCGGAGAATACACGCTGTCAGGGGACAGGAAGAACATCACAGGATTTGTGAAGCGTGCCTACATGGCTTACTTTAAAGTCAAGCTGGGTGACCAAGATAAGTCCTGGGCACCGCACACGGTGTGCAAGACGTGCGTGGAATACCTCCGGCGGTGGACGAAGGGCGCGAAAACTTCACTGAAGTTTGGGATTCCGATGGTATGGAGAGAGCCGTTTGACCATGCAACGGATTGTTACTTCAGCGCCATCAACCGGAAGAATCGGCAAAGCCTCCAGTACCCCGACCTTCCATCTGCCCGCCGTCCAGTGGCTCACTGCGAAGACATTCCTGTACCAGCGTTCACACAGCTTCCCGACAGCGACGACGAGGCCACCATTACAAACGAGCGAGGAGATACAGAAGAGTTCGAGTATGAAGCACAAGATGGTCCGCAGACCTTTTCACAATGTGAGCTTAATGATCTGGTTCGGGATCTCAGCTTGTCGAAGATTTCCTCCGAGCTGTTGGCCTCCAGACTCAAAGAGAAAAATCTACTTGGCAAGGACGTGCGTATCACTTTCTTTCGTAGAAGGCATGAGGATTACATGGGCTACTTCTGCCAGGAGGAAGACCTCGTGTACTGCCGAGATGTCGCCGGTCTTCTTGTTAAACTCGGCGCTCCTCAATACGATCCGAGAGATTGGCGACTCTTCATTGACAGCTGCAAGCGCTCTTTGAAGTGTGTGCTCCTCCACAACGGGAACCAGTTCGCCTCAATCCCTCTTGTGCACTCCACAACTCTCAAAGAGAAATATGAAGCAGTGAAGTACGTACTCGACAAAATCCAATATGAGCAGCACAAATGGATCATCTGCGTCGACTTAAAGATGGTGAACTTTCTACTTGGTCAGCAGTCCGGGTTTACGAAGTACCCATGCTTTATATGTATGTGGGACAGTCGAGACAGAGTCCAGCACTATGTAAAGAAAGAGTGGCCGGCGCGAGATCAGTTAGTACCTGGGGCGAGAAACATCATACACGAACCTTTTGTTGACCGGGAGAAGATATTGATCCCACCGCTACACTTGAAGCTTGGGTTAATGAAACAGTTCACGCGCGCTCTCGACAAGGATGGGAGGTGCTTCAACTACCTGTGCCGAGCCTTTCCTCGACTGACCAGTGAGAAGGTGAAGGCCGGCATTTTCGATGGCCCACAGATACGGAAGCTTATAAAGGACACAGAGTTCCAAAACTCTATGAACACGCTAGAGTGCGCCGCGTGGAAATCGTTTGTGCAGGTGGTGAACAACTTCCTGGGGAACACGAAGGCAGCAAACCACGCCAGACTCATTAGCACCATGATAGAGGCCTTCCAAAAACTCGGGTGTTTGATGAGTATAAAGATGCACTTCCTGTTCTCACACATGGAGAAGTTTCCTGAAAATCTCGGGGCGATGAGCGACGAGCAGGGAGAAAGGTTCCATCAGGACATGCGCCAAATGGAGGAGAGGTACCAGGGGAGGTGGGACGCAGTCATGATGGCGGACTACTGCTGGTCGCTGAAGCGAGACAACACAGCAGCTGCTCACACACGGGAACGAAGAATCACGATTTATGCCGTGGTTCTGAACTTCTGTGTCATGTAACGCACATTCTTATACTAATATTATGATAATTATGCTTATAAAATTTGATGGACTAAATAGAAAACTGAATAAATTTGGATATGTTGATTTTTATTTCTGAGGAAATGGGAAAAAAATCGTCAGGGGTTTCTCAGCTGATGATCCACAGAAATGTTTTTTTTTATATACAAAAAATTATTTTTTAATTTAAAAAAACCTGACCTGATTGAGCAAAACCAAGGTCATTTTCGGACTCAGAGCATCAAAATAGTCTAATTCAGCAGGAAAACCCTGGACGATTTCAAAAATATTTTTTTGTTGCCCTGTGTGATATTCATAAAATATTTGTAACCGCCCTTCCTTTTTAGTTTTCACAGCTCTTTCCACAATTGTGATATAAATTTTTTATTTATAACAATTTTTTTTTGCTTTCCGCATAATCTTCCTTAGGCAAAAAAGTAAAATTGGAGGAACGGACAAATTTGAATAAGATTTAAAAAATGTTTAGAATTAAGTTGATAGTGTTAGGTGGTTGAAAGTTTCTTTGGTTTTTTTTATATTCTTTCGAGCAAGCAAAACTTTTTTTAAGGGAAATATCTTGCTTCTATTTCTTATCGGTTAGTATATTTTCAAGGTGGGCAAAAAAGCGGTTTCTCTTCAGTATTTTTTTTTTAAATTGAAAGACGCTTAATCTGTATCATTTTCCTTGTAATAAATTTAAGACGGCAAATTGATCCTAGGTCGAAGGACTAAATTTTTATTGCTAATAAATACTTATTTATATCCTGTCGGATTCAATTCTATGAACCATACAGGGCAAATAAAAGGCGAATTGGGTAATTCCTTGAGCCTTTACTGCAAAGAGGATTTAAATTGATTTGAAACCATATAGAAGCGTCACAATCAAGTATAAATTTTGTAAATATTATGTAGACTCACTTGGATTTTTTTGGGGAATATAGGCCTTAAAATTATGTGGCTTTAATGAACTCATGAACAGGATTTCTTCTTTATTCAAGCTTTTGCTACAGTCTCCAGGAGAATTACATGAGTCAAGATATACTCTTGACTCATGTAATTCTCCGTGAGACCTGTAGCAAAAGCTTGAATTAAGAATCCTGTTTTTATATACTTAATATAATTCGTAAAAATATTTGTGATCTAAGCTTAAAAAGTCCAATTAAATTTTTGAAAGCTGTATTTTAATTTTCCTTCACTATTTTAACACTATTATTGGATTTTTGGTAAGGCATTTTTAATTAATTTTCCTATGCGACCTTCATACCTTCTAGATCCCTTTTGTGGGCCATCTATTTTTACCCTCCGCCGAAGGAGGTAATGTTTTCACCTGGCGTTGGTCTGTTGGTTGGTTTGTTTTGTGGTCAGCAGGATAACTCAAAAAGTAAGTAGATTTTTATACTATTAGCAAAAGTGAATTTCTAGGAGAAAGAGGTCTTAGTCCTGAATGACATTTTTTGTTCCGCATCAACTTTTTTCCTCATTTCATACTCCTCTTCAATTTCTTTAGATTATATCTCATTTACAGTGGCAGAAGTTAGATACGTAAAATAAGACCGCGTTTTATAACAGATTCAATATCTCTTTTTTGAATTTATCTAAAATTACTTTCGTTTTTAATAAATATAATATTTTGTATACCGTTATGGATCCCAAACTCGTTTAGTAGTTCTTAATATCTAATTATAATTTTGTGAGTGAAAATGTTCCTAAAGCAGGTCATGCAGCTGATTATATATATCAAAAAGAGACAGCAGTGCAATTATACTTAGGCATAGGCCTAAGGAAGAATGCGTTAAGGCGATTTCAACGTCTTCATGTTGAGGGCCCAGATTCGACTCCCGAGAGGGAATGTCAATTTGTTCAGCCTTTTTGTTCGATAGAATACTTTGAATCCTATAATGCTATTCATATTCACAAGGATGCATCTACCGAACCACTTGGTTCAGAAAAAGGAGAATGTTATTTCTAAACATTCTTTCGAAAAAGCATACCTTTCTCCATGAAATTATACAAATAACTTCTGATGTACATCAGAAGATAAACAAATATTTCACGAATGAAATACGAAAAAATATGTTCGATTTTTTTGGATTATGTCCATTTATATATTTGTATTTTCACACGCAGGAAATTTCAATATTATTAATTTGCAGAATCAACTATATTATTTGATCCATTACTACCTCCGCCGAAGAGGTATTGTTTTCACTGGCGTTGGTTTGTTGGTTGGTTGGTTTGTTTTGTCAGCATGATAACTCAAAAAGTACGGAACGGATTCGGATGAAACTTTGTGGAGTGTTTGGTTGGAAATGCCAAAAACACAAGTGATTAAATTTTGGCATCTCTGGGTGCAGATTAAGATGCAAAATGAGCTAAATACTAATAAATATTTCAAGTTAGCCTACTCTGCCAATAGATGTCGCTGTGCTGTGAAATCGGGTGCCGGGAGCGTCTTCCTTTCAAAATTTCCGTCGATGGGAACCCTCCCCCGTCCCTCTCTCGCCCCCGCAGTCGTGAAAAATCCGCCTCGGAAGGTTCATAAGGACGCCGTGACGGCGATGTTTGCACTCCTGAGTGTATATATTATGCTCTAGTTATAGATATATTCTCTTATACCTATATCCTAAGTAAAAATATTATATTTAGACAACCAATCTTAGGATAATACTGATTTACAGTCTACATATATACGAATAAATAATTATCCTTACCATTCACAATCTGAGGAAAGATCTGTGAAACTCATGCATATATACTATCATCCATGGAGTAAAAAAAAAAATACCTTCCTACAATTAAAACAAAGCCATAATATGTAATTTAATTGTATGTGACTAAATTTTCAGGACCAATTACTATATGAAAGTGTGATAAATAAACGTCATTAAATATAACTTAAAAACATCGATAAAACTAACCTCTTATTTTTTACCTTCTCTAAACCATAAAACAACTCTAGTAGGAGGTGTTATTGCCAATAACGTTATTGCGTCAGCATGATGTTCGTATACAAATATGCCAAATACAGTTCTTCACATATAATTTTCAATATTTATGACACAAAATTAGATCTAAAAATCGTGTTAGCTCTCCAAAAATAGATTTCGTTGAAGCGAAATAGAATTCGTAGATTTCTCCGAGATTAAGATATTCTTTTAATTATTTTTTTAATATTCTTTTAATACCTATATTTTTTCAGGGATGAAACCATTCGGCTAAGTTTAAGGGATATTTTTTATGTACCCTCAAATACACTGCGAAATGTAATGTCTGATTATTAAACATGGTTATTAGAATAAGGCGAAATGCTTGATTCACAAAAACTTATCCTATTTTTTTATAGTTGAATATATATATATTTATTAAAATGGTCGTATAGGACCACGTCCAAAACTTTTTAGAAGTGGTGCAACAACTGTTGTACTTTAATTTGCATAACCAAAAAAACAAAACATTGGATAAGAACAAAACCGAGCACATTAAATTTCTAACCGGTCAACAGTGGTTTAAATCAACATGGGCAAACTAAGTCCCGCGGGCCGTATACGTCCCGTTAGACAATTTAATCCGGCCCCGCCGAGCTTGTCCAGTAAATAATATAATAATGCTTTTCACAAATCGTTCATTACTTCTTGTCCATACAATACCGGTTTCACCAATAGATGGCGGCGCTGACATTTAGGCCCACAAGTCAAAAAGGTTGTCCCATCCCTGTTCTAAATAAAGTAAGTCAACTTTTTTTTATCGAGCTTAAAGTATTTTATGATATAAACCACAACAAAATACAATAAAATATTTAGGGAAATGATTATATGTATAACATCAATAAACATTGTAATTTAAAAAGTTCTACCCAAAGTTTCGGTGAAAAATATAATTAAATCTTATGAAACCTTTTAAAAGAAGTTATTTATTTGAAGAATTTATTATGTCTAGATCTTGTGTGTGGTTGAGTTTTTAATATGTATGTTTTGATGTTTTGGCATAATTTTTGAATATTTTTGGTTGTATTTTATGTTTTGAATTATGAATCAGGCGAGGAATAACCATAGCGATATAGATATATAGAGCTGATTCCCTTCAATAGTAGAGAAACATCGTTTCAGCTGTATTCTGTTTGTCCAGTATAAAGAAGTAATTTGAACTACGTCATCGTAAGCTGATCATACAGATAGATTATATATCTATGATCAGCGTACGATGACGTAGATCAAATTACTTTGTTTATATTGCCACAAAAATACAGATGAGGGGAATACGCTCTTAATATCTTTTTATTTCTATGGGAATAACTTTAAACCAGGCACGTGCACAGATAAAAGCTAGGTGGTGCTAGAGCACCTGCCCTTTTGCCCTCTGGAGAAATGTGCCCTTTTTTGACTGATGTGTTTTTTTTATTTTTTGTTTTGTGGCACATGGACATCATGACATAGCTCAATTTTGTATAATTTTATATATAAATGTATTTATTATGACCCAAAAATTGTCTACATCGTGTCTTTCTGACTCTCAGTTCCTTCTGCAGTAGGCACAGCGCCCATCCCCCGCCTCCCTCTCCCAGAGCCCACAGCACAGCTGAAAGCAATTAGTGTGTGTGTGTGAGTGAGAGGGAGAGAAAGCCAGTGACGTGCAGTCAGGAGAACGAGAGAGGCAGACAAATAGAGAAATCTTGACCAGATTGATCGACATCACAGCATATCTTGCACAACAGGGACAAGCATTTCGGGGAAATGATGAGAGCGAGTCCAGTAGCAACCCTGGCAACTTTCGTAAATTAGTGAAGCTATTTGCCCGATATGACAGTGCAATGAATTTGCATATGGAAAAACTTTCCCAAGTGAAAGCCATCAAGAAAAGGCCCCAGGTGTCAGCGCTTTCTAATAGGAGCCAAAATGACATCATTGCTGCATTGGCTACTTACCTCAGGAGGGAAATACAAAAAGAAATAAAGGAAGCTCAAATCTACTCAATCCTTCTTGATGAAACCTCTGACGTGTCACGCCAAGAACAGGTGTCATTTGTGGTGCGTTATTTTCATGAGATGCACATCAAAGAGAGATTCATTGACGTTTGCACAGTTGACACAACTACAGGCCAGGAGCTGGAGAAGACATTGCTCTCACTTCTGCAGAAGAATGGCCTTGAGATTAAGAATGTTTATGGCCAAGGCTACGATGGAGCAGCAAACATGAGTGGCATGTATAAAGGTCTTCAAGCCAGATTGCGTGCACACAATGAAAAAGCCCTCTATGTGCACTGCAAGGCACACTGCCTAAATCTGGTCTTGGTGGAGGCTTCAAAGTCAAACAAGCATTTTGTCACCTTTTTTGACATAGTGGAGAAATTACATACTTTTTGCTCTGCCTCAACAAAGCGCCATGTAGCCTTGGTGAAATGGCAGAAGACTCTGTATCCTGGTGAGCGTGTTTTGGAGCTCCAGAAGCTGTCCGATACCAGATGGGCATGCAGGGAGGCAGCACTGAAGGCCCTGAAGAGTAATATGAATGCTATTTTCAAGCTTCTTGGTGACATCATTGACAAGGAAGATCCACCTGACCTGGCCCGAGGTGATGCTGAGATGCTGAGACATGCAATTGACTTTGTATTCCTTCTCTGCCTGGAAATCACCAACCCAGTATTCTTCCAAACTGCTGTGGCATCAAATGACCTGCAGAAAGAAGGCCTGAACCCCTCCACTGCCTACAAAGTGATTGACGGTTTGCTTCACACGTTGAACATCATGAGGTCTGAGGAGAGGTTTACAGAAATATTTGGTCTTGCAACAGAGAAGGCAAAGAGCCTCGGCATTGAAGTACCTACTGTGGTGCCTGGTCAGCAGAGAACAAGGAAAGTGCCAAAGCGTTTGTTAGACAACCCAGCAGTGTCTCAAGTGGGTCACCAGTTTGAGTCTGTGGAAGCATATTTCAGGTGCACTGTCTACTACACCTTTCTGCAAAGCATGATTGGCGAGCTTAACAGGAGGTTCAAGGGGGACCAGGACAAAGCTACTCCCACTGATAAAATTATCAGGTCCTTCCATTCCTTAACTGTACATGCCGAATGGACTCGCCAGCTCAACCCAGAAGCAAAGGAAGCTGTGCATACCCTCTGTGATTTTTATGGAGAAGACGAGGACCGGCTGTTGGCAGAGCTGAAGGTCTTCCACGCCAGCTTTCCTTCAAAAGACCTAAAAGAAATATTTGAGATTTTGAGGGAAAACAACGGCCAGCGCAGCTTTCCAGCCTTTTCCAAAATGATTAAAATCTATGCGACACTGCCAGTGACAACCGCCTCTGTAGAGAGGTCATTCTCAAAGCTCAGCCTCATCAAAAACAAACTAAGAAGTCTGTGTGGAGAAGAACGTCTCTCAGATCTTATGCTGATTTCCATTGAGCAAGATCTAGAAATAAACCACAGAGAGGTAATCAGAATCTACAAGGAGATGGCACCTAGGAGGATGCTTCTCTAGGACCAGGAGGAAAAAGACACAATAGCAACCCCTATATATTTGTTTTTTTCTTTTGCATTTTTGGATTTCACAGTTTTTGGTTACATATTTGTAATAATAAAAACATTTATTTTCTCAGCTCAGGCATTAAGTTTATTTATTTTTTGTATTCTTTACCATTGCATACAGTAACAGGGTTGCAAGTAAAAGTGAAAGGGTTGTAAGTAACATGGTTGCAAATCCTTGCTAATTTTAGGTTTTCTGTGGAATAAATGCTAGCTGTGGAGATAGCTGTTGCTATTTACCAAGTGGCTATTTAGTATATTACATAAATATATATGTAAAACTTATTTTCGTTAAGTATTTGTCTATAATGATAATTTGCAAGGTTGCACGAAACAAGGCTGACATTGTTATAAAAATATGAAAATAGAACAGAGGAAAACTTTTGCTTATCATATTTTGTTAATAAAGTGATTGACGACGTCACAACCAGTGTGTCATGTGACTCACACCTTTTACTTTTACCATGCAAAAAGGGACAAGCTGACGGGGTTGCATGCAAAGTGAGGGACACAGGTTGGTTCATTGCATAGTAATACTTATTTAAAATATTATGTTGAATGAAAAATGTTTCCACATCTACAAGAAATATCTAAAGACAAAATTATGCAAAGGTAAGGAGTTTTAAATGTTATTTAATAGATGAATCTGAGATGCCATGCCATGTCTAGCTACACTTGATGAACCATTCCAGACCAAGAAACCGACCCGTTAAACCCACTCCAAACAGCCAAAACCCAATTTTTTTCGTCCGCACTGCGCGCGGACGAACTATTGCGGGCGCGCTTCGCGCCCGATTAAAATGCCCTTTTTAAAATCTGAGCACCACTAACTCTGAATGGCTGTGCACGCCCCTGCTTTAAACTACAATGTTTTTG
The DNA here is from genome assembly GCA_013387185.1 of Caligus rogercresseyi. NCBI lineage: Eukaryota > Metazoa > Arthropoda > Copepoda > Siphonostomatoida > Caligidae > Caligus > Caligus rogercresseyi. The sequence continues at coordinate 6,877,374 of CP045906.1, forward strand.
ATGTTATGCACATAATTCCTTCCCCTAAAATCCCTTTAGTTATCTTTTTCAGAAGTGTTGTTGAAATCTTACGATTCTCATATATATAAAGGCTTAACAAATGCGACAGAATGGAAAATTGTTTTATAATAGAAATAGCAATGTAGGATAAGAGGAAACAGTAAAAAGCTTATAAATTGCATAATGTTTCATAATATTAGCCCTTCAGATGATTAATAATTAACTAATAGAAAACATTTGATCACAATAGCGAATCGCGATTTATATACAAAAAACTAAGGACGAACCGTTTCTTAGGAATTCCCTCTATT
>CP045906.1:6877784-6896727 GCA_013387185.1 Caligus rogercresseyi
ATTTGAGCTCTTGGACCTTCGTAAACCAAACTTAAATTACCTATTTTGAAAATAATTAATGACCAAAAACCTTAATTTTTTAAAACCGCTTTAATTCTTTCAATAACAAAATGCAGCTAAAGTTTGAAAAGATAAGATCCAAAAAATATGTTTATTGAATCATACTGTATAATCATACCGGTCCAGTTTAATTAGTTTTAATTGTTACACTCCATCCTGATGGATGTAAACGGATGGGTCAGTTGAATTAAAATGCCTAATGATTATACATAAGAAAGTATATTGTTTCGCTAAATTAACGACCACGATTCGTATAGTAGATCCCTACATACTCCGTATACGAGAATGAATTCTCCTTATTCGTTGTGAAGCGGATATTTTATGCGCTGACTTTTTCCCATACTACATCGATACATTATGGCTGATAATTAATTAATTTTCTAGAATTAGATGCATTACATAAGACCAATAAACATTTTAATATTTATTTTTATACTTTATTTGTATCAAATATGCTTCAATATCGTAATATATATATTAAATATATTTATGGCAAAACGAACTACGATTTTTTCTTTTATATATACTTCATCTAAGGGACCATTACTATAAATGTAGAGATTAAACATATTTAGTGATAGATTCAAAATATCCTCCGGCATTAAATGATCTAACGGCTAGGATAAATGTCAAATTATGATATCAAAGACCATTTCATTCATTTTTTATAAGGATCAAGATAGGAAATGATCTCCAAGTATAAGGGAACCCGATAGCTCAGTGCTTTAAGGCTTCAATGTTGAGGGCGAGGGTTCGAATACTCCCAAGAGGGGAAGGCGTATTTAGTCCACCTCATCAATAGATCCTAGGTTCAATTGAGTAATGCTATAATGCTTTTATATCTTCACAAATGTACTCGACCATATAGACAAAACAACAAGTATTCTATAATTGCTGAACATTAAATGAAATATTTAAATACTTTTAAAAATATATGCCCTTTGTACATATATATCATTTCGTCCTTATGGACTCCTCTAATAGCGGATTATTCCGAGATTTCCTATCCGACTTTTATTAAATACAAAAGTATTTTGTGTTATTAAATTATAATGAAACATTCTTTATCTATTACAGATAATGTGTTCAAAGCCACCGTCCTACAACTGAGGGCAATAATCCCTTCTGGTCTAATCTAAAATCTCTCTCCATACGAGGCTGTTTCTACGTAGTCAACTTTCAAAGCGAGCTTCAGCCCCTTCTGCTCCATCTCCACGACTCGAGACTGTAATCTCGTCTTCCACGGACTCACTTCCCATCCGAACGAAGAATACTTTCTCAATAGCCTCAAGCCCTTCAGCCTTCTAGCCCTGAAGTCCTTCGGATACGCCTACATATCAAGAGATTTGCCCTTCCCGCCTCCTTGGCATTTGAGCTCCTATCCCGCTGCTCGAATCTTAAGACTTTGGAGAATCTCAGAACGGCCTTTCATTTGAGTGAAGATGAGGTTGGATCTGATGCTGGATATGGAGCCGCAAATGGCTATCAGGTGAGATACTTGGGTGGTCTGCAAAGCTCTGGTACTATCGATTGATAAATCAGTAGTATAATATATTACTTTTAATATAACATTTATGTAATATGTTTATAATTATGCTTATTTTTTAACGTTTTGTTTCAGGGATATGAGTACGATAGTCTAATTGGAGTATAGCGGCGGAAGTCAATGGATACAAGTGTTTTTTTATATAAATATTTTTCTAGGTTAAAGCAAAAATTACTCAAGCAAGTTTGTTTTCAATTATCAATGCCTTGGAATTCATGAACTAAATGTCAATACATTCATGCTTTTATATTCAATTATATGATATACTTTCATGACTTCGCTTTTCTCTTTTAAAAACATTCAACTCTTTTCGGTACAGTTTAATGAAGTAGACTTTTTCTGTAGGTTTGCGAAGAAGAGCTTCGATTTAAATGATTTAAAAATATATAAACATTAACGGAAATCAAGATGATTTGACATAAACCACCAAATTTGACACCAGTTTCCTAAGGAATTAATTATTTTCTTGCTAGTTTAACCAACAAAAGTTGATTTATTTGCAGTATCTGCTATGTCAACTCTTGGCTCAAATAAGAGTTGTTAAAGGGAGGTCTTTTTAGGTTCACAATTCTTAATAGAAAGGAAATATTTCATATCGAAATAAACAACATTATTAAATTGTTAAGTTATATAATTTCTACAACAACGATTTTTATTTATTTACATACAAGTATTAAAAGCTAGCAAAATCAATATTTACATTGCTTTTATAAACTGTTATATTGTAGCAAATGTATAATTCTATAAGAAAAATAAATGAAACATTACTATCTATCTTTGCATCCAGTCCAGAAGCAGTTATATACTAGGGGTGCAAGTTGTCGATTAATAGATAAGTCGTTAATTGTGTTATTTAGTCGAGTTTGAATCATACAGATATTAAGATATAGAGAGCTTATTACCTTCAATAGCAGATAAACATCGTTCAGCTGTTGTCTGGGCCAATATAAAAAAAGTAATATAAAGATTTGTTTATATTGGGCACAATGGCGTATTTCTCTGAAGAATCCAAAAAAAGCTCTATGGTTTTAATCCATAGCAGAGGCCAAAATTAAGGGACCGGTTTATCTTGTGCATTTGGGATAGGTCAGGTGTCGGCAGCCCAAAATGTTTTAAAGAGCCATAACGGATAAAAAAAATGTGTGTGAAGCCGCAAAAAAATAATTCCTTATATACCTTCATACGGTGTACATTTGGGTCCATATATTTTACTATCCCATCTTTTCCCCATTTTCTAACGCTTTTGGAAAAGCTCCAGGGAGCCACAAAGGCAGCTCTAAAGAGCCGCATGAGGCTCTAGAGCTGCGGATTGTCCACTCCTGGGATAGGTGAATGCAAGAAACATACATCTATGTTTCTCGGGTTATTGCATCTTTATTTTTTATGAAAAATCAATGCTTTGAAAAAAAATAACGTCATTGGGCTATAATTCTAGAAAGACGTCTTTTACAATTTGTCGACCTTCATTACTAAAAAGTGGAAGTGTGGAGATAATTATACCAATTATTAGGAAGTGATTTCAAACTCCACTTCTTCTAAAACGTTCATGGCTTTATTTAAATAATTATTTCCCAGAAGGAACTTGTACAGATTGAATGGAAGAACATATTAAAAAACCCGGTAAAGATATAGAAGTAAGCCTGTCGATCATTGCAAACTTTAATCTATTAAATCTTGGCGATTATCAATAGGTATTCAATTAACTTTTTGTACCCACTTAATATATTTCTGAATTTTTTATATAATAACTAAAGTTCTTACCTAATTCCTGAATAATGTATTATTTTTTTACCCAAGGTAATTTTTTATATATTAGTTTCCATATAAAACTTATAACACCAAATCTGGCTTCTCTCACAATAAATTTGGGACACTCCCGGCTTAAATGGTTCGATATAATTGCTTTCATTTTGATATTTCATTATTTTCGTTCTGTGCACTTACAGCGAAAATTAAGTATGACATTATAATTGATATAATTTGGAGAGTACTCATTCATTAATTTACTAATAAAGTGAGTTAGCTAAATGTCGAGGTTTATTGTCTATATTTCTTCTATACCTTATATGCTATATAATATAAAATACAATGCTCAATATAATTTACTGAATATGTAGAAGGGTGAAATAGGATTTTTAACTCCTTATCTTTATTTTTATGACGTCACAGCGGAGACTTCAAATAGTCAACCTGGGATAAATAAGTCGGATGAAATAAGAAAAATTGACCAAGAAACATTTCATTTGCTGGGGTATACTTCATTTATAAATGGTCATTTTTCTCTACATTTTTAAAATAAGACGATATGAAGAGTAAATTATATATATATATATATCAGGCTTGTGAGCGTTCAGCTTTTTTTGCGTTCAGCGTTCAAAAATTTTTAGCGTTCCGTTCAGCGTTCCGTTCAATTTTTTGCGTTCAGCGTTCAGCGTTCCGTTCAATTTTTGCGTTCAGCGTTCCGTTAGCGTTCAGCGTTCAAATATTTAAAAAATAACAATGCGTAATTTTGAAAAATGGAAGTACTATTTAGGGGTTTTATAATAAAAATGAGCCCGAACCGACTTTCAAATGATATAAATTTGTTGACTGGATCTAACCCAGGGGTTCCCAACCTGGGGTCCGCAGAACGTCTATATTCACTACATAAGAGGGTCGCCAGACTGGAGATTTTTCTATAGGGGGGTCGCCAAAGAAAAAGGTTGGAACCCCTGATCAAACCCCAACTTGTATATATTTTTTCCTGACCTGTAACAAATAATCATTATATTAATAGTTTTATATATAAAAGACTAACACGCCAGTCAGCATGAAAGAAACTTAACTATTTTCAATCTTATTAAAAACAACTTCAGTCAAATATATTTGAAAAAGTGTCGCGATGACCAGACTCGCTTATTTTCGAATAACGGAGTCCGAGTTCGATATTAAGAATCTGCAAAATAGTATTTTAAACCTTCGATGTATGAGTAACTGGATCCCTACTTTCTTCCGTAATGGATACATTACATTTTAAATTATAATCATATTTAAGGTGTAATAAATCAAGACAAATACGAGATCAAAGCTATATAATACAATTAATATTATAAAACAACATTATATGAATGCATCTTATTTTAGAGAGATGTATTTTTTAATCATCTTTGCAATATAAAACACATTTAATATTATATAACCACGAATCAACCATTTACTACATTAAATTGAAGTTAATATCGTCTTCGTCATTAGAAAATAACTTAATCTCAATATCAATTATTAACATTAAATTTATGCAAGGAACAAAACAAAACGCAAAATATTAACTGCAACTGTTGTAAGGCTAATTTTTTGTCTGATCAATGGCGTCAAATTTTTTTTTTAAGCAACAACAACAAGTTTCTAGGTCGCTTGGCCTATGGAATGTGCAAAGAATTGATCTTACATTCCTCAGAGTACTTTGGTTGAGACATTCGCGACCATCATGGCGCCTTAAAAATCTATATATCTGCTATATCCAGGAGAAGCCAAATAATAAATATTATCTATAGTCATCAAACATCCATATACAATTGTGAAGTGCGAGTATAAAATGTTTACCAAACTATGCTAATTACTAGGAAGCGTACAGGGACTAACCTTGTAAATATATATTTGTTTGCTCGTAGACTGTCATTTATTCTCCATGACGAAATGAAAAAAGCTGACGAAATTAATACTGTCCTCGTATCCGATTCCTAGGATTTTAACTCTCGAGCCCTCCTATCCGAGTCCTAATATTTAAGTTATCGAGTCCACGAATCCGAGTCCATCAAATGAGCAAATCCATGATTCCGAGTCCACAGCCCAGATGAATATCCCGTAGTCAGACTTAATCTCAACTTATTTCAACAATAGTTTCATACCTAAATACTAAATAAGTTGTTTATTTTGTAATAAGAATAATGAATGAAAAGGTCATTCAATCGTGTGTAAATTTTTGTCACTTGGGGTAAAATTTAAAAAAAGTGCTTTACTATTCTATAGAGAGTTCTTGGGAGAGTAATTTATAAGTTCTTCTTATAATATTTCATCCCCTTGTTTATATCCCAGAAAAAATACTTAATCAAAACTACATTGAAATGCTTGGAAAAATTGAACGCTGAACGCAAAACTATTTTTTTTGCGTTCAACGTTCAGCGTTCAAAAAAAAGTTGCGTTCCGTTCAGCGTTCCGTTCATTGAACGTGCGTTCAGCTGAACGCCGTTCAATTTTGCGTTCCGTTCACAAGCCTGATATATATATATATATTATATATATCATATCTTATTGCTATAATAATGTTCGATATCAATATTCGAATTCGAATATATAATTTATAATAATATTTATAATGATATATATTCATATTGTCATAGTTATTGCTTTATCATGATTGGGAATTGGGTTCCCAGGCAGTCTTGTACGCAGAGGTTGAATTTAATATAAAAATAGTTAAAGGATATTGGTGCTATTTTAAATAGATTTGAAGTTCTTTATTATAAATCTGAGAATTTGGAAAAATGGGTACTCGTGGCAAGTGTCTTGTACGCAGAGGAATTTATTTACTAAATAAATCCTTTCTATTAATATGTTCACAGCAAATGCGATGTAAAGTTGGTTTATAATGCAACTTATTATTGAACACATAATTAAGTATAAGAAAATTCATATATTTAAAATTAGTCGAGGAATGGCTTTCAATCCATTCATAATTAAGCTTTATAGGAAACCTATAAAACACTGAAGGCTCCTGAGGTTATCCAGAGAACACTTCGATAGAGGGAGATGGAACATCAATTTAGCATATTAATAGTTGAAATAATTTTCAATAACTTTTAACTCAACGCGTTCATAACTAGCAAACAAAATAAAGCACTAAATATTTTACATAGAAAGTTTTTTTTCCTTTTGTAATACCCTCAGCTATTTCCAGTTAAGAAATTTAATACATCCCATATTAAGAGTAAATAAATAAATGCTTTTACTCAATTCAATTCATTGAATTGAATTTTTTAAATAATTATAGTCTCCGCTGTGACATCATCACACAGCTGACGTACACCTAAGCATAAAGCGTATTGATTCGCACAGCATATGAATCAGCCTGCTTAAAACCAGCTCTTGTTTGTTGTTATCACTGTTTGTAGTCTATGAAAGTCATCTCTTGACCATCAAACGATTTTTTCAGCCATGGACGAGCGGCTACTGAACGAGCCATTCGTCATCATGGGCGCCTGCTCTTATCCTTTCTGGAAAGCAATCCCGACTTTGCATCCCAAAAGACAGGCATTTGATTCCCTCACCATGTAAAGAAAGTCCCCATCCAAGAAGCACGCTGTCCCTCAAGCAATTCGTCGCTCAAAAGGCAAGTCTTCTCTTTACCGAAGACCCCAAAAAGGAGACTTCTTCTTCCTCCCCTCCTCCTGCCGCCGCCGCCTCGTCCGCCCTTAAAGTAGACAAATGCCCCCACCCACCTCTGGAGTCCTTTGCCCCCGTATCCGCCCAAGATCGCACCCGACACTTCTTGAAGAGCGTTCAAATCCATGACATCCTTTGCTGCCGCCTTCGCTCCTCAAAACGAAGCACTTTAACCACCACTTCAGACGGCCTTCATCTCTATGTAGACTCCTTTGGCCCCCCATCAACCAAATCACGAGCCATCCAAGACCTATTCATCAAGGCCTACTGTCCACATCAGGAAATACCCCCCGGTTCTCCCTTCCAAGCGGAAAACCCACGCAGCAGCTGCTTCTCGTCTATGTACTGAAATACATCCCGACTCCTCCTTGCTCGTAAGCATGAGTCCCCCACCTGGACCTTTATTCATAGGGATTAAATTTGGAGCTCTCCCTACCCCAGTGGACCAAAGCAAAGCCACGCAGCCAAGACAATCCTCTCTTCAATTCGCACTTAAGGAGGACCTATCCTCCTTTATTAAGCCATCACTTGTAGAAACCCTTGCCCATGAATTGGGCCTCTCACCAATCAATCCTCTTCACTCTGCTCAACATTTATTCATGCTTATCCTCCCAAGGAACTTGCGCCCGCCCTCCGCTCAGTCAGGCCCATACTTGGGCCTTTAAAAGCGTCGAGTCCGGCATACGATACATCAAGTCCGGGGACAATGTTGAGGCATTTCAATGCCTCAATACCGCCATTAATATAGATCCTGTGAACGTTGAGGGGCTTGTGGCACGGGGGCTCTCTTTGCGAATACAGGGAGCTATACGAGGGCCATAGGAGACTTTGAGCGAGCCTAAAGGAAGAACCGGAGCATAAGAATGCTCAAAAGTATATTATTGAGACCCTTTTAGCGCTTGGGAAGGAACAAGAGATAAAAAGAAGGATGGGAGTCCCCTTGAAACATATAAGAAGGTTCTAGTGTATGATCCAAATCACTTTCTGGCTAGGCAGTCCATTGCGCTCTTAGCGGAGGCGGCTTCGAATAAAGAACTGAGTATGATCGGGCTGTGGATTCATTCATTGAGCGGACGCGGAGGCCGCCCTCTTCCTCCAAGAAGTCTCCTCCTCCCCGAAGAGAGAGCAGTAGTCGGTCCCCTTCTCCCCTCTCTAACTCCTTGCTATCCTCTAATCGGCTAAATGGAAGAAACGGCGGGGACGGAGGTATTTTTTCTTTCTTGCTCTCAATCAACTTCCTTTTTAACCCACTCACCCCACCACTTTTCTCTCTTATTCAATGCCCCCGATAATGTTGCTCCTTCAAGCGCGGACTGCCGAAGAAGAGGATACCTTGAACCCTCTAGCCTCATATCTCGACCATACAACAAAGAGGAACACTATTTCTCCTGAAGGTAAGTGCAAAAGAATAATAACCCCTGGATGCATATCAAGTAGAGCTCAACATATTATCAGGCCAAGAATAATCCTTTCAGCAATTGATGTATAATGCAGCTATTTTATTAACTACATTTTATAGAGTTTTTGTAAAACTATTAGTAAAGAAATATGATTGCTTTACAACATATAAAAAACACATACACAAACTAAAATATAGAACGCAACCACACAATGGATCAATGTGGAGTTATTTAAAAAAATCAAGCAAATGAATTTAATAACAGATTACTTTGATTTATTCTGCATTCTTTGTCCCATCATTGTTACATATTATTTTTATAAAACAACAACAAACATAGCTATTATTCTAAACTCCAACACTGTGTGGTCTTAGAGACAACTTATGGTATACACTTCTAAAGATATAAGAGTCAACCGAATCATACAGATCTCCTCTCTTCAGTTCCTTTGTGTACATGTAATTTTATTATTCAGTCTTCATCAAAACCTTACAAAAACATGCATAAAAATAGGCCAAAATATACAAATAAATGAAATAAATAAACCCTGTTCCATTGTATTAAAGTTTTATTTAAGGGAATATCATAAAACAAGGATATATTCTACAAAATCAGCATCTGGTCCGGGCCAATCCAAGCTGCGGACTCACAGATAGTGAAAATATACACCAAGTTTTAATTTGGAATTTTAGGCACTATTTAAGAATTCGCTCCTTTTCCAGGGACTCCTTTATTCACTTTAAAAGTCCATAGTGATAAAGTAGCTATACTCAAGTAAAGAGAGAGAAAAGAGGGAAGGAAGGATGAAGAGAGAGGGAAGGAGAAAAAGGGGATTGAGAGAGGAGGAGAGGGTAATCAGTGCCAATCACCGACCATGTCGGTGGAACCAATAAAGAAAAATAATGTCCGAATGAATTATACAAATACTATTACTATTATTATAGTGTAACAAAACATCATTTCACGCCAGGATAATTATTATAATAGCTAGAAAACCAAAAACAACCCAGTCCTCGACGACCAACGTGACATGGACATGATTATTTTGAATGATGAGCTCCTTTTTCTCTTTTTCTCCTTCCCTCTTTTCTCTCTCTTTTACTTGGGTATAGCTTCCTTTATCACTATGGACTTTTGAGGTGAATAAGGAGTCCCTGGAAAAGGAGCGAATTCTTAAATAGTGCCGAATTTTAGCTGTTGTCATCTATAGATTGGATTTAGACTCCAAAAAAAATGCCCCTTATTACAAGATATTTATAATACAGTCCCAATATGCAAATAGCCTCTTAATAAGCATACAAATCTTATATGCATGATTGAAGATCACAATTCATAAGACACAATAAAGACGATAATAATTTCAGTTAAATAAATACAATAAAAAATACTTTAAAATTATAAAATCTAATTAAAAGTTAAAATCCAGCTTCTATCAAATTTTTCTTTATAGTTATAAAAATCTTCTCCGGTTATTATCGCCACTTCGTCTTCCCCATTGCGTAATTAGTTTAGAAAACTAATCACTCTTTTCGACAAAATTATTATCAAATATGACAATAGTGTTTTTATCAGAGGTGAGACACCGAATGTAAATCGTATTTAGAACTGGAAGCGTTGTTTACCTGGTGTGAAGAAGTTGAACTTTGCAAATTAAATAACCAACTCCGGAGCTGAAAGCGCATTTAATTTCGGACAACGTATAACAAAAGACATTTAAGGAAATAATTTGTTTGTTTTTGCCATCCATTTCCTTCAAAATCCGAGTACATAACTGATATATATGATAAATAACACTGTATTAAATTTCATACAATCTCTTTAAAAAAGTATAACAAATTATGTACTTAAGTGTCTTTTGCTATAAATTGTCCGATACTAAATGCATATGAGAAGTCAAAGAGCAGATACATGACTAAATTTCTCTTTCTTTTTTATCTACTGCACCGATCGGTATTCGTATATATGGTATATAAAATCTACCGAATCCCAGTTCTGGTTTTTATACATCTTCATTTTTAAAGTATATAATTTTTTATTATGATTTGTAAGCCCGTTGTAATATATGAGTAGCAGCGAAACGAAGTTAAAAGCTACTAATATAAAAGTGTCAGAAAACCCGATCACTTATTTTTGTCGATCTCATTTATTTCGCCAAACATATAACATGGCTTTGGCTTGTAGAATTAACAATGATAGTTAAAATATTCAAACATTTTAAATTAATATTCTAATTAAATAGACAAAATAAACAATTGTCAATAAAGATATGTAATTAACTGAGAAAATATTGGCTTTCTTATGCTTCACTACTCAATATATGCATCTAAGGGTTCAAGCCTCGAAAAATAATAATTTTCTTCGTTTTTATGTAAGATAAAAGCAGGAGGAATAGATCTTCTAGTCGGCACTCGCCTTCTAGGTAAGTATATATAGAGTTTGCATCAATATTGAACGTCGTTATTTTACTCATATATTTTTTAAAAATATTTAGGCGTCGTGATAGCTCGGGTTCCGCAAAGAAAAGAAAAAGAGTCGAAAGAGATCTCTTAGTTCTTCCAAGGACCGTCGTAGATCCTCTCGAAAGTATAGAGAAGAAGAGGAAGAGAGTCGAAAGAAACATCGTCGAAAGAGTCATGGACTCTCGAGCAAGAGTCTAGAGAAGATTGAAAGGTGAGGCTTTTTGTTAAAACTCTACCATAGATGAAAACTTGCTAGCTACAATAAAAAAGAGAAAATTGAAGCAAGTTCCGTTCCTTTTTTCCATTCTGTTTATTAAAGGCACCATTCCATTGAACGCCGTTTATTTTCATACCCAAACTTTTATTGGTCTTATTCTCACTTCATTTGTCAGGTATTCAAGCTGAAACGAATCGCATTGAGAAGGAGCGTCAGATATAATGCTCGACGCATACGAAGTCTATCCACTTCTTCAGCAGCCTCGTACAGAGACCTCTGCCCCAGTAGCATCATCCCCGGACAGTCCAATCTGGATGACGTCGTGGCCTTTGTGGAACAAAAGCGAAGGGATAAAATGGAGCAGTTGAAGAAAAACCTTTCTTCCTTATCCTGAAGTATCACGATTTGTTATTCTTATAATTAATATGAGAAGAAAATAAATAAAATATATATGAAGTGTCATTATTTTTTATTGGATTGGTATAATTATGATAACAGGAAGAAATGGCCTAGGAAGAAAAGAAAAATGATGACACATGGAAAAGAATGACCCAAAAAAATATTTGCCCCGTCAAATAACAAAAACAAGGAATGTTTATTTATGTTATGTATTTTTAATACAATTTCCTATTTTATATTCATTTCATGTTTGTTGTTTTTATATATACATTCTTGCTGAATAAAGATCTTACCGTGGAGAAAAAAAAAAACAAGGAAATAATTTATCTATAAATGCAAATAAAATTATTTTTTGCCATTATTTAATCAGTTTTATGAGAAGTAGTATTACAATAATATTTAGTTGTATTCCACTCAAACTCGCTCTATAAACGTCATCATGGGTCAATAAATATCAAGAATGGGATTGCAGGAGCCAGTAATGGCAAATAAAAGAGGTAATGTTTCTGAATGAAACTTGTGCATTTAGAACGTGACTGATTGAAAGAAAAAGAACGTGAAAATCAATTGGTATAAGGTAACACTATTCGTGACTATTGAGATTGAACATCATGGCAGATAAAGGATATCATTATTAAAATAATTACATACGTTACTCATGGGCTTACATCAATGTTATTTACGAATCCTTTGATTTTCCAGTATTGCAATCGAACCTGTGTGAGAAGTCACATGTCACAGTGGGCTGGGAGGCCGAAATATTGGAAAATTTGAATATCTTGGCTTAAATGATCCCCTGATCATGGTTGAGGGCTCGTTGGAAGCGTATTAATGAGGTGATTACAGTTCTAAAGAAATTTTTCAAAAATTTCAAATTTTGGGGTCTGGGTCCAAATAACATATATGGGCATATGGGCCCAAAAACACATTTTCTGGTATATCTTGGCTTTAAATGATCCCCTGATCATGGTTGAGGGCTCGTTGGAAGCGTATTAATGAGGTGATTACAGTTCTAAAGAAATTTTTCAAAAAATTATAATTTTTGGGGTCTGGGTCCAAATAACCATATTTGGGCATATGGGCCCGAAAACACATTTTCTGGTATATCTTGGCTTAAAATGATCCCCTAATCATGGTTGAGGGCTCGTTGGAAGCGTATTAATGAGGTAATTACAGTTTTAAAGAAATTTTTCAAAAAATTATAATTTTTGGGTCTGGTTCCAAATAACCATATTCGGGCATACTGGCCCAAAAACACGTTTTTTGGTAGATCTTGGCTTAAAATGATCCCCTGATCATAGATGAGGGCTCGTTGGAAGCGTATTAAAGAGGTGATTACAATTTACTACAATTTATTACAATTTTTTCAACTAATTAGAAAAAAATACAGAAAGTTTAGCAACAAAGCCTCTCAAACAAAGCATCATCATTGCTCAGCGGTCCGTAGACAGGGTGAGCTTTTTTACAGTATCTTGTTGAGTGACCATGTTCATTACAATGCCTGCAAAAAGACTGAGCTTTCAGGCGGACTTGGTTGACTTTCGGATCTGAGCCTAACCATAATATGTTGATGACATCTTCCAAGTTGTCTGCTTGCGATGTTTTGCGAGCCAACTTGAGACGTATTGATCGAAGAATCTTGTTATTTGTTGAATAGCAGGAAAAGGGTTGATTTTTGGTTGAATCTGACTGCATTTTTGGATTTCCCATGTCCAAAAGCTTTTCCATGGAAATTTTCAGCACCAGATCTTCATTTGATCCCAAAATATTTAAGAAAGTGTTATCTGGCAGTCGGACCCTCCGGAACAGCTTCTTCCGATATCAGAGAATTAGCTTCTGATGAAAATTCCAATTTCTTTGAATTGCCACAAGCAGATTTCTTAGTACAGGGATTATTTAAAAGATATATGTCTATATTTTCAGGAATGTGGCCTGGAGGAAATCTGGCTTGTGGCATTTTAAGATTTTTACCATCTTGTGCAGAATTTTGGCGTAAAAAACTGTTATTTTTTAGAGATTTTTGGCAAAATCGGCTGAAATTTCGAGAAAAAAAGTTAATTCTGATGAAACTGGGACATGCCCAATGAAATATTGGATTGAAAACAGTAAGCTTAAGGACTTTCAGGGTTAGTGTGAAAAATGAGCACTAATGGACATGTTTTCATCATTTTTAAGCATCCTTTGGATGGGTGGGTTAATGCAGTCGTGGACCAAACAACAATTTTAACTTATCTCGAAATTGAAAATTGGCCGATCTTCAAACGTTCACCATTTTTGAAGGAATGGAGCGTTTGAGTTAAATTTTTTTTTGTTGAATTGGATTTTTTCTCTAGTTTTAAGAAAATTTTATTTGTAAGGTGTCTGAGAAGATCTTATTTTAGTTAATTTCCATGCCCCAGCCCACTGTGCATGTCTATAGTGATTACTCATCCTAGCGGCCACACAAAATTTCCCTGCAGAAAAATAGTACATTTTGTGTATAGCGGTCACCTTTTTCTAACGGTCACTTTTGGGGATCCCTTGAGTGATGGCCACTATAAATAGGTGTGAGTTTACATATTTATATTAATTAGATAAAGCAATTTTAAGGAAATAATAATTTCATCATCAAATCACAAATTGTATTGTCAACCGTAAAACACAAGTTTATGGTTGAATTTGTGAAAATACCATAAACCATCTTTACTTATCAACATATGCAATTGGTGGTAACAAGTTTAGTTTTTTATGTAGAAAACACTATTTTGTAATGAAAAAAAAAACTGCTTTACTTTAAAGTTGATGTGTGGATGGGTCTATTTTGCAGTGGTTGCCGCGTGCGATGAAATGAGCGATAAACGATAATTATCGCTGAGGTCAAACCTTTTATCGTTTAGTTTTCTAAAATTATCGCTCATTCACTTACCGTTAGTCCCAAAAAATGAGGAACAATAAATTGAAAGACGACTTTTGTAAAAATTCAAAATGTGCACGGCGGCAATTGTCACAACAGCCTACCTGACGTTTTCAGACCAGTTCAAGCTGAGAGTATATATAGGGTAGAGACTAGAAGGAGCAAAACTGGCTTGCAAATGAACCCTGAAAACCCCCTTATGAGAACTGCCAAGTGTGTGTAGCTGGCCAATCACAGCTGCAATGAGACAATCTCGGGCAGGAGCAAGGTGGTAGAGTTGATGCCTGGGCAATTCCCCAACATGGATAGGGAGAAGTGGATCTTGCTGTTCATACAGTACACCACGGCTTTGTCCAGCTCTGCTGCCGTGGAGCGCATGTTCAGTACTGCTGGTGACGTCCTCAGGCCCAAGCGTGCAAGCATGAACAGCGACAGGTTTGAGAAGCTGGTCTTCACCAAGGGAAATATGCAGCTCCTGGATGCTGTCCTAAGGAGGGAGGGAAAGTCCGAGTCAGAGAGAGAGACTGATGTGTAGGCCATAGACTGTTTCCAGTTTTTGTCTAGTTAAATTAATTTTCACTCTGGAAAAATAGTTTTGATGCTTTTTATATTTCAACTAAATAAAGGTACTTATCATTTATCGCTTTTGTTATCGCAAGTAATTTTTTATCGCTATCGTTTTATATCGCTTACCGCAGGTTGGGTTTTGAAATTTTTTACCGTTTATCGCAGGTTGAGAAAAAAATTATCGTTTTATCATTATCGTAAGTTGAAAAAAAGTTTTCGCAGAAACCACTGCTATTTTGATACCCACTGTAACCAGAAACCTAAGGGGTAATGCAGAGGCAATTGTTACATAGTTTCTGGGGGTACGGTTACTTTGATCTCCTACCTGAGCAAGAAACAAAGAGAAATCACACTTCAACACTGCCATCGTGCTAACATTCCTCACAAACCTCTCTATTATTGTACTTATTACAGAAGAAGAAGGGAAAAAGTATTCGTCATCCAGAGTGCTCCTGCCTTGTTCTATTATTGTTATTGCTTACATTGATTCATCATTGCTTGGGATCAAATTTCTCGAGTGGGAGTGGACGGGTGGCATGATTCCAGTCATTATATTTGCCCCGTCTCGTCTCATCCTCCTCCTCATGATCGGAGGAGGAGACGAACGTTTGGGAGCTCCTTCATCAATGTGGTCGCTCCTAGCACTGACTCGGCTCATGAATATGTTCAACACTCTGGATGACGAATGCTTTTTTTCCTTCTTCTTCTATAATAAGTTCAGTAATAGAGAGGTTTGTGAGGAATGTTAGCACGATGGCCGTGTTGAAGTGTGGTTTTTCTTTGTTTCTAGCTCAGGTAGGAGATCAAAGTAACCGTACCCGTTTCTGGGGTACTGCTTTCATCACCAAACCTTTTATAGCAAAAGCTAGGATATTTTCATATTATAATTTAATCTTGCAACCCAAATATAGAGAAAATATAATTGCATGGACACGCTGGGAAGCATCTACAGATGAAGACACTCCTTTTTCTGGTGGAGCTACTTGGATTCCATTTTAGAGTATACTAAAGTTACCAAAATTTTAAGCTATCTGAGGTCAGTTTTTAGAGATTTTTTCAATCTACAACTTCTTCGGAAAGATTTTGTTTATTTCTATGTTGAACACCATAAATTTTATTACTACCAAAACACAATTTACCATTTTAAATTACGCACCGAAAAATACCAATTACCCTATAATTTTCCTAGGATTGGGGACAATATGGTCATAAAAATGCCTCCATAAATGAGTTGTACAATTTTAATATTTTGTTAAATAGTATATGAATCCCTATATTATTATACGTCTTCAGGTTTTTATTTTTATTTGTATTAACATGAGTGAATCGTCATTTCGACGTATAACACGAATAAGCTCAACAATAAAAATAATTTTGCAAACTGTTTGAAACTCCCTTAATGCTCTTGATGGAAAAATGTATTATAATAATAAACCCCGTTAATGAAGCATTGGTAAGTGTGGAAAAGTGGGCAACCTATAACGGCAATCAACCCGGTCAAAGGGCAATGACCTTGCATTAAAGGATGGCCAAACAAGATTCACGGCAAGGAAGACTTTGTTTTGGTGAGATTGGCTTGATATTAAATATAGTTTGGTTTATTTAATACACTTAATGCAAAGATTATCTTTCTAATACCATCAAATACAATACGATCACATTTTTACAACGCCAGATACAGTCATCTACTACAAAAAATAATATATTCCTTTTTACTAGACCCATAGAGATATATAAGATATAGAGCTGATTCCCTTCAACAGCAGAGAAACATCTTTCAGCTGTATTTTTGTGTCCAGTACAAACAAAATAATGTGTACTACGTCATCGTAAGCTGATCATAGAGATAGATTCTATCTCTATCCTCAGCTTACGATGACGTAGTACAAAATTACTTTGTTTATATTGGACACACAGATACATCTGAAAGGAATAAGCTCTCTCTATATTTTTATCTCTATGACTAGACCTAATATAATGCAGCCGTGTTTGTGTTAAGGACGTCATCGAAAATATGTGGCAATGCTCTTTTGCGTATATGATATACTCTCCTAACTAAAATGTGTCTTCATATTTAGAGACTTGAGAAAAAAAACTTTAAATGCTCCGTATAAAAAATCATTTTTTTATTACATAAAATATAATAAAACATGAATTCCAAGTCAAGACTGTCGCATGAGAGCCTGCGCGCATATAAACATCACAATAATGATCTACTAACTTTTTATTTTTAAATATAGACAGAAAAAAGAGAGGGGGAGAGGATAAAGAGAAAAAGAAGAGTTTTTCAGTCCAATATGATGACGTAGAAAAATATGGAAATGCTCTTAAAGATATTTTATTATTATGGTTTTCAAAATAGTTCCTCTTATTTCATCTTAAGACTTGGATAATTCGTTGGAGAGCCAATCGAGGCCTTCGTAGAGTCCGTTCCTTGAGTGGCACAGGTAGCCTGGATGTACCACTGAAATGAATAAATAAAATAGTTGTCAATAAGTAAATATATATATATAAAAGATGCTAAATTCTTCATACATTACATTATTATAAGGCAATGTTAACCAATATACAAACTGAGATAGAAAAGAATAAAAACAGCTGGCGATTGATCTATTTCAATCGAAATAAACAGTCAAAGATGTTGATAGTGGTATGCCACCGCTCTACATATGACCGCTATACACAGATTGAATAAAAGAATATATTTTCTGTGAGGTTAAATTTGGGTGCCGCCTAGACAGTTTGACTGTATACGGACGCAAGAAGTGTGTCTCAAACCTCTTCCCTTTCACCATTAATATTATATAAGCGCAAGGGAAATAAATCATTAAAATCCGAATAAGGGGGAAAAGCCGAAAGCTATTATTAGTATTGCGTCATAATTGCTTTAGCTAATCTATTCTAGAGAGAGATTCTTGGTATTTACCTATTCACACAAGGAACTTTGTCAGAGCTTAATTATTCTTATAAGTAGTAGTTCAATATCTCCCTCGTCACGAATAACTATCAAGGCTTTTTTTTCTCTCCGAATAACACCGGCTTATTTTTTCATATCCATAGTCATATCTAAATTGGTCATTCTCTGCATATATATGATCAACTAAACTCGCCAAACCATAACCCCATAAAAACAGATTTCTTAATAGGCATAGGGATCTGCTGTAAGTGATTAAAGCTCTAGTCACATTTTTAATGGTCTTAATAGCAAATACTTTATATGCATACAAATATGTTGTAATGCTGTTTGAGTTGTAAATCAATGTCGTGCAAAAAAAGTTTTTTAATCCCATGTTCTATCTTACCTATGTTTTCTATAACAAAACGCCGTAGAAGCCTAGAAGCTTTTACCTAGCTAGATTTAAGATCGTTGCGCTCACTATACCCCTCGAAAAGAGATTTATCTAATTCATATCACAATTGACATCTTTTTTTTTCTTTCTTTCTATCTCAGGTCGGTAAAACAGGTAATCATAGCCCCATAAAAGATCATTATATGTATATATCCCTTCTGCTCCTCAGATCATTGAGTCCCATTTTATCCGTGAGCCAGCGGCATTCATGGCCTCTGGAAGATCCGCTTGTTGGCAAAGACAAGGGATGGCGCTTCTCGAAGTTCATCCTCCCTGAAGCATCTTTTGGAGCTCTTCCCGTGCCTCAAAGATCCGCTCTCGATCATTGGAGTCCACCACAAATATTATGCCCTGGGTGTTTTTTCTTGGAAGTAGTGACGCCAGAGGGGACGATCTGCGTGTCCTGACCGCCAACGTCCCAGACCGTGAAGCAAATGTTCCTGTACTCCCTGTCTCAACGTTGAAGCCTAAGGAAGAAAGCAAAGAGGGTCGTTATTATTATGATACGCCGTTTTTTTATAAATAATAATATTAATAGTGGAGACATAAATAACCGTTTGCGATAAAAAAGAGCGATAATATTTGCTGAGGTCAGACGCTAAATTTGAAAGTTATCGCCAAAAATGAGGAA
>CP045906.1:6896827-6922518 GCA_013387185.1 Caligus rogercresseyi
TTAGTGATGGGTCACGAGTAAAACTCGTTTTTAATACTCGAGTTTTATTTAGTAAGTAAAAAAGTTCTCAAATACTCGACTCGTGCATGAAATCGACGAGCTTTTTTCGTTTACTCGGAGGAACTCGTTACTCGGAATAAAATTTACTCGGAGAAAAACTCGTTACCCACGTGTAAATTCTTATTCAACGAAAAACTCGTCCTTCAAATAATATGTCTGGACCAATCAAGAGCTTCAAAAGGCATTGATTCTTAATAATAATTAGTAAGAACGGTCTTATATGGTACTTTATGTAATGAATATGTTTAATTTATTGTTTTAAATAGATTTACTGTTCCTTTACCAATCATCCTAGCTTCATAAAAATAAATATAAACAATACATCATCTAAAAGTCAGGAAACGACCAGGATACGTTTTTTCGCCGGGATCCGGACCGGGACTTTAATATATTCGTTCCTTTATAATTCTGAAAGAGACGACATTTAAAAAAAAATTTATTATTTTATAAAATAAAAAAAAAGAAAGTGAGGACGTTTTTTAGAAAAAAAAAAATATTTCTTTGAAATATTAAGAATTATTTTCTAAAAAAACGTCCTCACTTTCAGAATGACGAGGGAACGAATATATTAAAGTCCGGCCCGCTGATTTTTAGACACCGGGACGGAACGTTCAAAAAACAGCCGGGCCGGGTACCCGTCGTTTCCTGATATAATTATATATATATATATATATTTGAGCTGTGAATAAAAAAATTCTCCCTTTTTATATGCATATATAATAATAATGTTTTTGGAATGTCTTTTTCTTTTCAAGCAACTGCAAATGGACAATCCAGTGAAGAAGAATCTTCAGTCTCATAAAAATTACTTGGAAACGTTACTAATTATCTCAAAAAGCCTCAATCTAGTGTTTGAGGGGATTTTTTTCGATCCACTAGTCTTAATCAAGACAATTTTGTTCAAAATATACAATGATAATGGAACAAGTATTTCAACGAACCAGAAGTTTGTTTCAAAGAACTGAATATTAATTTAGACTTTGATATCAAGTAATTTATGAAAAAATATCACTTCTAGCTCAAAAAACTGTAAATCCTAAAAAATATCAATTATATTAAAACTGAGCGCGAGGGATAAATTTTAGAATTTTACAAAATAAAGGACTTAAACCCTATTTTTTTAAATGAGCAAGAAATCCCGAACTGCATAGAACTTCTATATCGTATCTATGATTATTTCATATCAATCAGGATGTTAAAGGATGATCTAAAAATACAAGTATTCCTGGGAGTATCAAATTTTTCTTCCTTTTCATATATATTAAAAAAAATGAGATCGTACAAGTAACGAGTTTTCAATTTTACCCGAGTTACGAGTAAAAACTCGAAAATACTCGAGTAATGGTTTTTACTACTCGCCCAAGCTCGAGTAGTAAATTTAAGCTCGTGACCCATCACTAATTATGATGTTTTAATGATGTGATGGGTTTGCTTCAGAGGGTTAATTTTAAACTATAATGTTTATTTATGATTTTATTATCACAATTAATAAAAATTAATTAATGAAGTTATTGAAGAGCACAGTTATAATTATGGCTCCTATTTCAATATCTAAAAAACCAAAATGTCCAACCCAAAAATGACTTTTTTAGATATTTTATTAAAAGGAATATCATTAAACGAAGCCTTTATTTGCATGATTCAAATATTACCTCTTATAAGCCCCAAGAAGTAATCAACTAATCAATGTTTGTATGAATGATGAATTAAATTAACCCCTCTTATTAATAGTTTTTTTTTTTTTGGATTGAAGTCCCTAATATCTTATTATTTCCAATTATCTCCTAAGCACAGCATTTAATTTCTTAGTGTATTGTCTAATATCTTTCATTGCTTCATCCCTCGTCCTTCATGGAAATTTATAGAAAGGGAAACCATGGCAGTCGTGGTGGTGCTGTGGTAGCAAAAACAACAACTTTTAGAGAATGTATATAATAATAATAAGCCTTGCATAAAAGTACGTAATATCATGACAGATGCCGGGCATATTATTTATTTTATACAATGTATTTATTTTGCATTTTTACTTTTTGCCGTAATATCATATTTCAAGTGTGGAAAGGGGGATAACTAAGCGGTCTTATTACGTATTAATATTTGTACATACTGACCGACCCTATTTTTGTTATTATTGTTGTAAAGATGCTTGTTCCCACCCCTGGGCTTCAAGTCGAAGTAGAAGGGAGATGGAGAGGGGATATTTATGATTGTTATTATTATTATTATTATTTTCATAAGTGAAAAAAGAAAAAGTGGGCTGGAGCCGGGGCTGGGGCAGTTGTATAGGTTGCTTGCTTCGTAGCTATGGTGGTTTTACTACCTTACTTGGGCGGGTACATAAGTAAGGAAGTAAGTGGTAGCTGTTGCTGTTGTCTCTCTCTTTCTCTCTTTTTCTTCTTCTATTTCACGTTACTATAATTCTTCTGCTTATTATTGTTATTATTATTTGTACCTATGAATGTCTTTGTGTCTCTGTCCGTCTCTCCCTCCCTCTCTCTCTCTCTGTGTGTGTGTGTCTCTCTCTCTTTCTATTTCTCTCTCTCTCTTTCTTTTTTTGTATTTATTCTTTCTCTTTCTTGTTTCATTCGATCTTTTTCATCCCCTTGAAACGTCCCTTTCAGACTTCCCCCCTTCCTTCGACCAGTCTTGCTTCCCTTCGACGAATCCTTCATCGGACTCTTCTCTCTCTCTCTCTCTCGCTCACTCCATTTTCCTCCTCCTTCTATGGCTCAATGATCTTACGACTCCATTTTCCCCTCTCACATGAATCCCTGGATTCCCTACGTAAGGATTATTTCTGCATGTTACTTTTTGACGAATTAAAATTTCACTTCTTTTTGATGGATGTACATATTTCATACTAAGATCTCCATTTATGGATGGAGATCTGCTGCTTGATTGTATGTTGTTATGAGTCGCCCGATCCCTTAATCGTCCCTTTTCTCCCTATTCACTACTCTATCTCTCTTTCTCTCTCTCTGCATTCATCCCTCCTCTTTTTCTCTTTAGTCCGGGAGCTGATCTGTAGGACAAATCGAGTCTAAATACGACTTCTTGTCCGCTGACAGGCATCGTACATCTCTCCCGCTCACTCACTCACTCATCTCTCTCTCTCTCGTTATCTGTCTGTCTGTCCTTCTCTCTGCTTTTCATTCACTTCTTCTCCTCCTCGTAGAAGTCATCCAGACTCATCAATTTAGCCGTAAGTATCATGAGACTCCAATGACAATCTTCTTCAGAGCCCAAATGCTCAAAGTCATGCCACACTTCTGTCTTGTCTTTTGGGGGGTTTCTGCATCCCTCAGTCCTCTTTCCTATTGTTTGTGTCCTCAGTATCTATCTGATTGGACTTCAGTGCTCCACAAATACTCCAATGACTCAATATTCATTCCTTTATTCCTTCTGACAACTGAGTCACGACAAGGATCCCTCTAAAAGTCATCCTTTAAAACCCTTTAAAATATCCATTCATGCTTTATAAAAGTGTGATAAAACACAATCTAGCATCTCATTGCATGCTTTAAACTACGTTTTGATCTTGTCTTGCCTAGGCTTTTTTTTTTGGACTGACAATTGAATAAAAGTGTGTTAAAGTGAAAATTGCTTAGATGAAGAGCTTTTGATATTTTTAATTTTATTTAAACTGTCTTAAGTCCAATTTGATAAGCTCCATTCAATATATATTATCAACCCTATTTAAAATTCAAAATAAAATAAGTATTTTAAGAGTATATATATATATATACACACTTGAATTCAAATCGTGTTATTCTGAATAGAATTTGAATTTCTATGTTCAATTCTCTTTGTTGAGGGCACAAGTTCGACTCCCGGAGTGGGAAGATCAATTTTAGTCCATTTCATGGATAGGGTCCTTGGTTCAATAGACTAATGCCACGCATAAATGCTTATTTATATCCACTTGGATACTGCATTCCTATCGAGCCAAATAGACGAAAAAATAATTTGTTTTGAAACTGGCAAATTATTGGTCAATAAGGGCATATACAAAACTATATAGAAAATATATTTATTTCAATGGCCACGTATATCTAAAGACAACCCACCATTTTGGGACTTTATTTTCGGTAAATGTCACATTGCATATCTACTTAGACAAAATGTCATCTTATTATAAGTAGAACCATTAGATCCAAAGGAACCTATAGCACTCTATAGGTTACTCCTCACATTGAGTGCATTTTTTCATTGAACACAAGCTTTATATTTCTGTGTAGTTGTCATAATAATGAAATAAATAGCTAAGAATATGCAATGTCTGTATTTAACTTTAAATATCGCAATCTAATACTAACTTTTTTAAAATCTTAGAAAAAATAACGTCAGTGTAGCGTAGTTCATTCATCGTATTAACTTGTTATGTGCATGTCGATCAATGTATATATATATATACACCAAAATTTCATAAAACATATGAAAATTCAGTTTAATTTAGCTAAATAAATTAATAGATATTATTATATAAAAATGATTTTTAAAGAAACATTAATTATGTACAAAACTTATCCTTTTTATGTAAATAAATTACTATAAAATAGGGTTTATGTATAATAAGATATATATTTGAAATTTTTTTATATAACTTACTTTTGTTATATTGACATCATATACAAAAATTGGTTGAATATTTACATAATAAATCTATATATTAATGTTATTTTTTATAAATAGCTATAGAGATGTTTAGAGACATAAAGATTAGATCAATAGAGGGAATCAACTTCTTTTTTCATGCTTTAAGTCCAGGTAATTTGGTGCCTATCTGGTTTTTAAAGCTATACAATGATTAACTATTTCGAATCTATTATGAATAAAACAAAGATCAAATACAGTCGGCCCTCGCTACTTCGCCCCTCGACATCTCGCAGTTCTTTTACTACGCGACGACGGCTTGGCTCCCCCTTTTTCACGAAATATATTATTTCATAATATATATCAACAACGCGACCCTCATATATATCGCGGGGGTCGTGTAGTGGATCCGGGCCATAGCTACTTTGCGAGGGACGACTGTATGTTTATTATATTTAAAAAAATGTCTTTTTGTGCTTAAGGTCCTGTTTGTTCTACTGAGAGGTATCATTTTGTAGTTATTTTAGGCCTTGTGGACTATTCGGAAATAATCCTGAGTCCCTGCTTTTATAAATAACGCATATCAAATTTGTGGATCACTGACTTAGTTATGTATATTGTCTTGTTGTCTCTCATAATAATAATAATCCTTCTTTTTCTTGTTGCTCCTTTTCTAAAGTATATCTTCTTATTTTATAAAACCGCACAGGGAAATCGGCTCTCATCCTCCTCCTTCTTCCTAACCTCTCCTGTTTGCTTGTTTGAAAAAATCAATCGCCCAAAGCCCTAATTCCTCTAATCGTAGTAGAATCACACACACACAGTCACTCAGTCACACAACCCCTCCAGACCCTTCTCCTCAATCTCCTCCTCAGTACATGACTAAACGTAAGCCCCCATCATCTCTTTTCTCTTCATATTCATCCATGTATGTGTTTTCTTATTAATATCCTAAGATATACAGTAAGTATCATCATAACACTAACTAACCAAAATTCCACGAATTTCCTTTTAGAAAGAAAATTAATAATTATTTCGTCAAAATAAAAATAGTTATTTACAATAATAATAATACTGATATTCAATCGAGTCCAAATAGGCAACAAGGCGTTTGCTCAACTCTCAATGCTGAGAAACCAGCAGCTTCCCCTCTTCCCGAGCGGAGAAGGTCTAATTTTGATCAACCTCATAAAAGAAAAGAACCATCATAATTGAAATAAAATGTATTTAAAAAATGGTTACAATTAGATATAAAAACTATGTTAAACATGCCACTTGCCTTCTCTGATAATATTGTCAGACTGAAAGATCATAGAGGATACCTTGTAATCTATTGAGGGTCTATTTTTTTAAATACATCTAACAACATTTTGTTTGTTTTCATTAGGAGTAATTATTTTGATACAATTCGGATACAATTGTTGTAACTCAACAAATTTCAATTCGAATCAGGCTATTGATAAAGCATGAAGACGGATACTAAGGATGGCCAATTCATATTATTGCCATTTCTTCCTTTTTCTACGTCTCATAGTAGTAGTAGTCTACTTTAGCTATACCTTAATAATCGGGAGTTGTGATGAGTCAACTTTATAATTTATAATTGTTTTTCGGGAAGTTATATTTTGATCTTTTTCCAAATGATGCTTCAAAAAGGAACTCAGGATGTAATTTATTTTGTATTTAGATCCTTAAAAATTCATCATTTTCATATGTGTATTTTTATATAAAGATTAAAACAATAATATTTTTGGGAATATTATTTATCTTAGACGTCATTTCTTGCTTTACGACTAAACGCAATCTCTATATTAGGAACCTTCAGGAACATTTCGTTAATAAGTATTATTTTTGAATATCTGAGACATCGTGATTTTAAACATTTGTTAAATCCTGTGTGAATTCATTTCGAACTCCTAGATTAAGGAATTTTACTTTTAACTCTATAGTTCAATTTGAAGTTTTAAATAGTCATTTTATAATTGATACATTTGATACTTTTTTGTTCCTTTGTGTATAGATTTACGAATAGATTGTACAATAAGAAAATAGAAAATATATTGTGGATTATTCCAAGAGATTAAAAAAGAATTAGTTCAATTAAGGGAGCTCATCATCCAAATTTTGTTGGCCATTGTGATCAATGCTTATGGTGTCCGGAAAAAACAGTCTAGGAACAAATGCTCAAATTGGAAAAAATGAAATGTGGAAAGCAGTTGAAATAAATAGGCAAGTGTTTGAACGGAATACACTAAACAATTAACAATAAGGGGGGTTTACACTACTCAATCAAGATGAAAAATAAGTTGTTTGAATAAGAAATAGTTTTATTATTATACATTAAAATACTTCCCCCCCCCCCCCCTATCCATGTATTTTGACCGTTTTATTCCGTATCTCATTATTTTTCTCTTCATGGCCGTTTTTTTTCGTTGGATTGGTTTCCCTTGACTGTTTTTTTTTGTGTAAATATTAAAATGTTAGAGTGAAGTACTTTAATTGTTATTTGTTTATGCTTTTTCTTCAGGAACGATGGAAGAGCCAGCGTCCAATGGGGCCAATCCCGAGTTTATATCGGATTCCCCGGTAGTTAACGGGGGTGGCGGTGGGACTTCGGGTCTCGTCAACAACAATAACAACAACAACGACGCCAAACGCGTTAAACTCGACAGCCATCACCACATGCCCTCCCCTCCACCTCCAGCTTCCACCCTCAGCAATGGTGGTGGAGGGAGCAAGAACCACCCTTCTCGCGTCATACACATCCGTAACATCCCCGCAGACGTCTCTGAAGCCGAAATCATTCACCTGGGCATTCCCTTTGGCCGCGTGACGAACGTTCTCGTCCTCAAGGGAAGAACCAAGCCTTCCTTGAGATGGAGGCCGAGTCTTCCGCAGTGGCCATGGTCAATTACTTCACAAACTGCGTGGCACAGCTACGAGAACGCTCCGTATACGTCCAGTTCTCCAACCACAAGGAACTCAAAACGGACAAAACGCACAGCAACGCAAATGCTTCAGCGCAAGCAGCCATTCAGGCGGCTCAAGCCCTCTCCGGACCCGAATCCCTCTCCAACGGAAGCGCTCTTAATGACTCTCTCACTGCTTCGAGTAATGCGGCGGGTACAGGTGGGACGAGTCCCTCTAAAGTTGGTGGTGGGGGTAGCAGTGGTGGGGGCGGTGGTGGTGGTCCCAATACCGTCCTTCGCGTTGTCGTGGAGCAAATGGTCTACCCCGTGACCCTGGACGTCATTTACCAAATATTTACCCGCATGGGTAAAGTCCTAAAAATCGTTACCTTCACCAAGAACAACACATTCCAAGCTCTCATCCATATCCAGACGTCATCATGGCCCAAGCCGCCAAGATGTCCCTGGACGGACAAAACATCTACAACGCCTGCTGCAAGCTCAAAATAGAGTACTCCAAGCTATCAAACCTCAACGTCAGATACAACAATGACAAGTCCAGAGACTACACGAGGCCTTCTCTGCCCACAGGGGGTGGGGGAGTCAATGGGACGGAGGTCGGAGGAGGCGGGAGCCCTAACAACGCTGCTGCTGTGGCAGCCATTCAACAGCAGCTGGGAGGAAGTCCCTCAGGCGGCTTCTCCATAGGTCTCGCAGGGAACCCATTAGGAGCCGCCGCCTTTGCCGGATCCCCTGGTAGCCTTACCTCTTCAAACATGCCACAACCCTGGCAGGAACCTTCCCTCTGCCCACAGCAGGCGGTGGGAGCAATGGAGGTGCTTCCTATGCCAACAACGCCGCAGCATCCCATGGCCTCCGTTTTGCAACAGCTGCAGCAGCTGGTGGGATATCCGGCTCCGTTCTCCTCGTGTCCAACCTGGACGAGAGCCTCACTCAGGTAGAACATCTCTTCACCCTCTTTGGCGTCTACGGAGACGTTCAGCGCGTTAAGATCCTCTTCAACAAGAAGGACAGTGCCCTCATTCAAATGGCTGAGAGCCAACAGGCCCTCCTGGCCATCAACTACCTAGACAAAGTCAAGCTTTGGAACAAGGCTATTAAGGTCATGCCCTCCAAGCACAGCAGCGTTCAACTGCCGCGGGAGGGCCAACCCGACACGGGCCTCACCAAGGACTATACTTCCTCCAATCTCCACCGCTTTAAAAAGCCCGGCTCCAAGAACTATCAGAACATCTACCCTCCTTCCTCCACACTGCATCTCTCCAACATACCTTCCTCCGTGGAGGAAGAGGATCTACGCTCCGCCTTTAGGGAAATAGGACTCTCCATTGTGGCCTTCAAGTTCTTCCCCAACGATCGAAAAATGGCGCTTGTTCAACTACCCTCCGTGGACGAAGCCGTCACGGCACTCATAAAACTACACAACTATCAACTCAGTGAAACCAGCCATCTAAGAGTCTCATTCTCACGATCAACCATTTGATGATCAAACAATACAAGAAAAAAAAATATTTCGGAATAACAACACCCTGAAACTCTGACTCATTATTAAAGTTTGTGTTGAATTACGTGACAAAAAGCCGCCATCATCATCATCACCTATGGAGTCCCACCACCATTTGATAAGGAGGAACTATACTTGGACAAAAAGAAACACCAAGAAAACACTCATTAAAGCGGTGCTCTTCCATATGATCATATGATGTGTCCTCTCATTCTATCTCTTTATAATCTATCTATTTGATATACATCTTTATCCTCTTCAAATGGATTCATTCTATCACGGGACAAAAACACTTACACTTACTACTACTACTACAACTACTAAAAGCGGGAGGAAAGTGTAGAAAAATACGGGTGGAGGTAGAAAAAAAGAAGCAACAAATGAAATCTGTATAAATAAACTTGTGTTTCATATGCGCCTACACCCGATCATCTCTTTTTTCTATAAAACACCTTGAGTACTAGTAAGTAGTAGTTATTATTACACACATAAAAACATTTGACACTCAGACAGAATATGAAATTTGCTCAAATTTCAGTGTTTATATATAAATCTCTATATATATTCAAATTTATGTATTTTTATCACACAACATAGATTTATCTTTTTCATTACATCCTATTACTTCAACAAAACAAAAAACACGATGAAATATCAGCAGAAAAGTATAAATAACCTATAATTATTTTCATATATATATACATTTAATAATTATTATTATACAAACGAATTATAAATAGTTATGCTATGAAGGAAAATTGTCGAATTGCACATATACCAAGTTAAACCTCCATCTTTCTTCCATAATTATATGATGAAGAAAAAGAATAAGAGGTGTGGCTTATATTTAAGCCCAACAAGAACCTTATTACTACTACTTTTCTCATTCTCTTCTTCCGCCCCATTGTTTTGTGTCCTCTCTTTACTCAAATCATTTTTATATCATATTCGTTTCTCTTCTCTCTATCTAATCTCCCCCTTTTTGTGTGTGTTCTGTATCACTCAGGGGGCGGAGTGGCTCTTCATTCCTCTCTGATGCTACGTTTCCCCATCCCCCTCCACTCACCTACAATGAGCAGTATCTACTATAATCTTGAATCCCCATTTGTTTTAATATCTCAAAGCAAAATATCTTCTTCCTCTTCTGCACCGTTTTCTTTACACTTCCTCTACTTCAGTTTGGTTATCCTCAATGTTGTCTACTATTATTATATTAATATCATCATCACCACCACCACCTCTGCAATTGTATGCCCATTTCTTATTTTTAAAATAATATGAATAACACGAATTGGTGGAATTCTATTAGACTTTTTTTCTCTTTTCTTCCCCCCCCCCCCCCTTCCCCAATGTTATTTGATGAACGTTCTCACAAACACATACATATATATATTTATATACTCTACTCTGGACATACTTATACGGAAGCCAACTCAAAAATATATAAATATGATTATCTATTGTGTTGTTTTTTATTTAAGGCTATGGACTCCTAAAATCCAAAAAGTAAGTATTTGGAGGATCGAAAGAAAAGAAACCACTCTTTGTGGCCACCTAACAACTCTGGCGGCTACTTTTTCACTTGAGTAGCTACTTTAGACTGGCTTGACTGCTTCGTCATTATTTCCCTGATTTAAATATTGTATAAAAAGGACGGGGGCTCAAGTCGGGGGGTTTCGTGAATAAGTTGTACTAAAATGGCGGCTACATTGGTTTTATTCCTTAGCTTCGTTTTTAGTTATTGTATTTGTTTGTTGGTTAGTGATTGATGAGGGTTTCCCTCCTTAATTTAAATATATATATTTTTTCCGCAGCAAGGCCTTTATTAGTCACATAAAAACATACTAAAGCAACTAAAAGAGTGATAGAAAATTTTAAGTTTTACAACAACAATAAACATAGTTTATAATAAATTTTCTACTAAAAGGCCAAAATATCTTAACAAATACATACAAATCTAAATAACAACACAATATCTAAAAACAGAGAATGAAATTACGCGAAAAAATATTATCAAAAAGGTCAAATTATTTTTCAATTTTTTCCTTGTGGTTTTCATTGTCCTTGGAGTAGATTTTTTTTTTTGTAAAATCGAAGCACCTTTTTCAAAGTATGGATATGTCGTGCAGATTGAGAAGAGTAGAACTTATTAACTTCAAAAGCATAATTCCATGAACAGTCCTGGATTTGGGGATTCGTAAGCGAAGAGCACAATACCTCGCAGCAGCGAAAATAAAAATTGCCCTCAGATGGTCAACATTTACTGGCGTGTAGCTTGTCAAATGTTTGGCAATATAGACCTTACAGTTAGAAATTGAAGCATTTATAGCTTTGCCTTCGACTGAGATGGGCTTAGTGTATGGCTGCAAACCAAAAAGTAAAAATCCATTAAGGAAGCATGGCCTAAATATTTTGATTAAATCCTGATTCAATATGATAAAAGATTTTAATAAAGCTAAAACTGGACAGTCACTAAAAGCGTGAACTCTGTCATAATAAGTTTTCCCGCAGTCCTTGCAGGGGCAAAAAATCGAAGCAGCCCAGCAGAGATCTGGAACTGAGAAGTGAATGTTCTGTCAATTAAACCCACCAGAGATCGCATAATCACTTTATCCCATGAGGAGAAAATATATATATAGCTAAAGCTAGATTGATTTTTAAAAATTATGGTGATAGTAAAAAGGAATGGATGCACGAAATATCCGAGGATACAGGACTAAATCGTGCATATCTCAATAAATAATATTTATAGTTACGAATACTAGGAAGCTAATGTATAGTTTACGGGTGGAACAAGTATGATCATTGATACGATTCCATTTTGGTTGAAAGACTCTATCTCAATTCGTATTCTTGGAACAAAATTATGTTTACAGTCAGAAATATTTTAAGTGTCGAACACGCAAGCTGATATTCTGGCGCGCTACGTTGTTCTATTATCATAATATGATGCCTATCTTGGACACATAATGATATTGATATTGTTGCAATATGAGAGTCAGTTCATTGTATAAGAAGAGCATACTTCATTTTTAAATAAGCTCTTTGATTCGAAACTTATTGCTTGCGTCAATTCAAGGAGAAATTCTAATTATATTATAATATTCCCAATTTTAGAATGACGTGTTCATGTTTTACAAAAAACCAATAATATTCTTCGAGTGCACCATACTTATCTATACTCTTCAATACTTAATACAAAGCTAGCAAAAAAAAAAATATATTTTTTATTTATTTAATATAGACATTAAAACTCCATTTTTTTGCTTGATTGAAATACATTAAAATAAGTAAACTAGCGCCATCTATGAATAAATATTAAGTTAATTTTTTTTTGTGATCATTGCTTTAACTTATTTTATTTTTTTTTGTTATAATGTTTAGCATTGTACATCAAATAGAAAAGGTATAGACATATTCAGGGTATGGTATGTTTGAAAACCCCCGAAAAAATCCGGTTTTTTTACATACCCTGGACATATTAAAGACTTTTTACGGACAATTCTTCCATACAATGAAATATTTTGGTGATTTAGTAATTTGTCATTTATATTTTTATTCATGCCCTATTTCAAGGAGTCGTCTCTTGATATTTTATAAGTTATTGGACAAGGCATTGTTAATAATGGAAATAAAGACTGCAAAGGAGAAAACCAATGGAAAGTATTGTGTTATGGTGTGTGTGTGTGTTGGTATGAAAATATTTTCCTCTTGTGGTTTTCCTTCTTTTTTACTCCCTTAGTAGTAATATTTCTATCGTTCGTATTTATTAAAAAAACCTCCTCAGGCAATGTGAAGGGAGGATGGCGAGTGAAATCCTTTGACTTGCATCTAACCAGAAAGCAGAGTTTTCTCTGCATGGCTTTAAATCCAATAAGTATATAATTACAGCGGCCTACGAAAATCATAGCAATCAGGCTTCTCAAATGAATATGGATTAACAAAAGGATTTGGAATAGATGTCTAATGCCCTTATAACTTGTATCCTTTACTTGATGTCTTGATTAATTAATATGTTTTGACCTTTTAATAGAAAAATGGGTATTGCACGAATCTATTTAACGTAGCGTTATAATTTGACAAATAGTATTGTTGTCCTTTACTCTTTGGCGAATATTAATTTATAAAAGTCATAGTTTGATATTCAACCTAATATTCGTTCATCCCCTATGAGCACGTGGGTCATAATATCCGTTATATCCTCACGTTAAATAAATACTATTTGTTTAAATGAAAATCCATTTGCAGATTTAAAAAACAACAATAAATACAAGTGCCTATCTATATTGGTGAACAGTATATGGATAGATGGCAAGGGAGTCATGTTTAATTGTTTATTTAATGGTAGCAGGAATAAGTTATTTACATTTAATTATAATATTTGTTTCTTACATTGTATATTTAGGAATTAGGAATTTTTAAAAGGAATAAAAGTATGTAAAAAAGGAAAGACTTTTACTTTTACATTGGAAACACCATCAAGACACCACTAATTTTATTACTACAAAAACACAATTCACATTTATAAATTACGTACAAAAAATACCAATTCCCAATAATTTTCCTGGGATTGTGGACAATATGTCATAAAAAATGTATCTTTAAATGATTTGTACAATTTTAATATTTTGTTAAATAGTAGTTACGATGATCTCCTGTTGTGGTTTGTTGTCTTAGTATGAGTGAATAAAGATACGTCGTTTCGACGTAAAAAAAAAGAACTGCGTCAAATGGGAAGTCCTGGAGAAACATTGAATTATTAACCAGTTCGTTTTTATATACTTTGCCTGTGACCTGTTTTTTTCTATAAGTTGGAATTAAATCTAAATAAGAGACAAAATAAACGATTTAATAAGAAAATATTTGGAAAGAATTATTTAAATTAATGCAAATGAAAATGTATGTGGATTGACATTAATTGGAAATAAACTATCTAAATTGAAGGAAATAGAAACTAACTATTAATCTAAAGGAAATGGGAAAGGACAATTAAATTTAATGAAATTGAAAATGTTTAAAAATATTTGTTAAATATCAACCAAATAGCAAATGAAAGGATGAACAAATCATGGTGTCTTCGAAATGAATCCATCCTGTTAAAAAGGAAGTTGTGAAAACTCTTAGATTGAACGAATTCATTATGAATGTTTTGTGGAGAGACCGAATTTGAATAAAATGGTGAATTGAGGAAATGAAAAAATAAAACACTTTCAATTGGACAAATTCTATGTGAACAATTTAATGAATGGATTGAATTGAAGGATTTACAAATTAACGCTTTAAATTTGATCAAATCTCTGTAAATGATTTACTGAAAAAAACAATGTAATGTCTTAGCTGTGACTGAAAGATATAAAAATTAGGGATTTAAATAATGAAAAAATGGGTTTTAAAAAACTATATTATAATATAATTCAACTCAATAAACGTTAAAAATCAATGGGTCAAGTGCATACAAACATTTAAAAGGATGAACTTTAATTAATTAGTATCTCAAGTTTTTTAACAATGTTTTTAACTTATGTTTTTCAATTAAAATAAGACTTTGATCATGTGAACCTTATAACAATCTGAATTTTATAATAGAAAACACTAAACTTTGCTTAAAATAAAGTACCAGTTGCCAATTTTCGCTATCCAACTAATTGAAATCATAAAATTACTACCTAACAATATATCTTCAGAGTCGACTTCAGCCTAATTGTCTATTTTGGCTGTCATACCTCCAGCAGAATATACCTACATACTACATTAGAGACCATGCTTTAATAGTTTTTATACACTTATTTATGTAGAAAAAAATTACAAATGACAGACTTTTATTAGAAAAAAACGTCTTAATTGCACTTAATATATCTCATTATTGGGCATATGATATCATCCATATATCCTTTTTGAAAGTCATGATATACCATGTGACTGGTTGTGTTTTTAAACAAAAAGCTGAAATAAGAACAATTTTGCTATCTACAACGATCATCAAGTGTATGTCGCTTAAAATAGATAAAAATTGTATTGTAATAGTTTTAATATTCTCATACGAATCAATCTTATGGCTAATACTCTTTATTAATTATTATTGCCCTTATAAGGCTTAGAGTGGCCAAAGGTCTTGCTGGACCTCTGATTGTTTTAAATGTCCGTAATTACAAACAATTCTCTCTACACAAATATGATACAACAGGATGTTGGAAATTGAATTAACTGTCGTGGGCAAACAGTTAATTGACTTAATACGTCCTGTTCTTGTACGGAACTCCGACATGGTCTTGAATATTTTACCGATACACCCTTCGGCTCACTTTCACGGTTACATGATTGTTTGTATCGGTAGGTTGTGTAAGCTTTAATCAGAGTTTAGAGCTCTCGAAAATGAATTACCTTCGTAGTATTTTTTTTCTTTTAGTATAACGAATTTTAATACTAATTGGACATAATTTGTAATTACTGCCTATATCGGTGGTCTATATTTTTTACTGTATGCCAGCTCTAAAAATGGTACATATTTATTTAAAATTAAACATTATGATTTAAAATAAAGATAATAGAAAAAACATTGTTCATGAATCAAAAGCACTTGTTATATCAATAAAAATATAAAAAAAAACATTATTGAAAACTAATCAAAAGGTAATTCAAACTCAGCAAATCTTCAAGAAATTCTTATAAAATCCCCATTTTGACAGACAATTGCGTCGTACGCAAAATAATCGATAAAACCTGGGAGGGATCTTTCCTTATTTCTTTCTCCCCCTCCCATCATCAAAAGCTTTCTTCTATTTGTATGTGTGTGTTTGGAAAACACCTTTTTTATCAACATGACAATGATGTCATACGTCTTAACATTTTTGAAATATAATATTTGGAAGTCATGTAATAGTAAGTGAGACTTAAAGATTAAATTATAGTGAGATTCTTGAAGGGCTTTCTTACCAAGAAGTTACTGTTTTCCATAACTTAACCATCATGAATCAATGGGAGGCTTTCAGTGGAGCAATGTTGAGCAAATAAACATCGGGAACATAATACTATACAATTCCTCCCAAATTTATTTTCTTCTTTTTTTATGTACCATTTGGTACTTCAAAAGAAGCCTTTGAAATCCCTTCTCAAAGTATATTCATATCAAGCATGCATATCGACATAGAGAACATCGTTGACCAGAACGGATATTCCATGAGGTCCTCCTCATATCCGGTCGAATCCGAAATGCATTCCCTGAGGAAGCCTCACAAGTCTTTGTGAATCATGAGTTCCGGGACTCTGCCAACTCTACCCTATCAAGTGCATGTCTTCCTCTCCGTGACTCTCGCTTCAAGTTCCTTCTACGGCTGAGGAAGGGACGGAATGTGATCAACTTTGAGTATAAAGGTGTCCTGAAGACCCTAACGTTGATTTTTGAAGAGCCGACGGAAGTGGTAAAGACTCTGAGGATCGTATACATTGTGCCAAAAGACTCTGATGGGACCTTTCAAGGTCCGGATCATGATTCTAATAGGTTTGTATTGATGGCGTTAATTTAGTGCCAGTGGTGTCTGCAGTAACAACTTTTTGAACTTGCAATGACGTTAGATTATTTAAAAAAAGTTTAACTTGAGGCAAACGGCTAAAAAATGTCAAAACTCAACTCAAAAATAGTGATTAACAATTGTGATACAAAAAATATCCCCATTTCTTACGTGCGATTACTTTTTAAATCTCTTTTAACGGTAAACGATAAAAAAGTTCAACTTGCAGTACAACCAAAACTCAACATGCAAAAACCGATAAAAATTCAAAACTCATCTTGAGATAAATGATAAACATTCAAAACTAATCTTGAGATAAGTGATTAACGATAGCGTTAAAAAATTACTATTTTTTTATGAGTAACAACTTTTAAAAACTAAAGGTGATTTTTATCGTTTAGCAGTCATTTTACATGCATTTGCACGCGGCTACCACTGTTTAAATTATATCATTTTTCTAAAATGACAGACAGGACTTGTACAGAAAAAAATAATATTTCAGACCTTTAAAAACATAACTAAAATGTAAACTTTATTTCGATTTCTTTGTATTATTATTTGTATTTATTTTCCATCCAATAATTATTTATATGTAAATAGAATGGCATAATCTTTGATTGGAATTTTTTTCGATTGGTAATATGGTTTTTCTCATAATTTTATACAGCACTTTTAAGGATCACATGACATTCAAGAGCTATCAAAAAGAGAGTATATATATATATAAATAAGTTTTATTGAATCGATTGTAAATGCATATAAATATATATAAATAAACATTATAGTTTAAAATATGATCATAATGGTTTAAAATAAGTATTTTATACAACTGAAAAGCCGCTAGTAGCAGTTTTTTGAATACTTTTATTAAAGATACTCTTGTCGAAAATCAATCTGTATCTAAAATAAAGTTTTGAAACAATAGAATTACTCCATTTACTTTTAAGAAACATTTAGTTTACATAGAATCCATATTATAATTAAACAATTATTCAATAGATAATATTTTAAAACAATAATAATATATGAAATAATGATTATATTTGTCATTAATAATAATAAATATTTTGTCCCAATAAACATATAATGAAATAGTTTAGACTAATAAAAATCTAAATAAATTAAATATGAAAAATAAATAATATTTAAATAAATAAAAGTAGTCGATATTTCCAAGTATAAGAAGCTCATGATATTTGTTATTAACGCTATAATGGTTTAAATACCAGTGGCTGATAAATTATTCTTTGACTCTGGAATTAATAGACACGAATAGCATTTAATTTCCAATAACTTCTAAATGTATTTGATTATTTATTCAAAAATTTCAAGGATTTTCTTCCATTTATAAATCAGTCTCAAATTTTGTCCAACTATTTTGATGTATTTGTTTTTCATTAAATTCCAATATGAATGATCATTTCTTTACTACCTTTGTTTTTTTCAGTGCCGAATTAGCTTGCCAAAAAATATATCTGGCCCTTCATTTGGGTCAATGCTTCATATCCGATGGTCTTCACTCCCATGGCCTTGGTCGAAAGACCTTTACTCTAAAGGGCCCCTGCGAAGTTTTTCACTCTGATATAACCATGGAAGAGTCCCATGCTCTAACAGAGAGTTCTTTATGGGAGTACCATGCCCGGGAACTTCTCTCCAGGGGACTGGCGGATGACAACACGAAAGTCTTGGCCGTACTCTCTGCCACAAGGTGATTTGAGTATTTCAAAGCCATGGATAGTCAATTAGATCTTTAAAATATTAAATCAAAGTTCTGGATCATCATAATGTTGAATGAAAGCCTTCCGTCATAAGCTCATATCTCTTAGTGATTATAGGTCTGTGTTTGCATATAACATCGTGGGATCCTGACTTGAACCACCTGTTAAGCACCCATTTTATTAGAATAAGAGACAAGGCAATGGGCAGCATTTATTTGTATTTAAAGACTTGTGAATCGGACTTTTTAAAATATTTTCGATTAATATTGTACAGTTTTTATCTTTATAGCAAAACATAGTCCTCTGATTTTTGATTACTTTCATTTTGTGATATTTGTCATATTAAACCGAAAATATTTAGAATAGAGATATTATTTTTAATAGAAAACATTATCTAGGTTTGACTAATGTATTAATGCCCTGTTTTATTAGTAGCGTGGCTATACATTTGTGTTATTTAGTTCATCATTAAGAAGCCTAATTCATAAGGACGAAGTTGTGTGATGAGTTGAATTACCAAAAGTTGCGATTTTATATATGAGTTATCTAAATTTTAATTATGAATTAAGGATAATAAATCAGATATATACAGGTATACATAAGGTATTAAGCATTATTTATAAACTAATCCACATAACCACATAATCATATTCCTTTTTGAAAAGCTTCTAGAATTATTTTTGCTAAAAAAATAAATTTTTATGGAGAAAAGTTGTAAAATAGTTGAAGAATTTATTACATTTCGGGAAAATGATTTTTGTGTTCCGAATTTTTTCCTGTAATATAATTATTTCACTCTTTTTGGACTCAAAAAAAGATCCTCGGAACCATATAACTGAACAAAAAATACATTGATATTGTTTTTTGTAAAACGGTATAAAATGCCAATAATAAATATTTCATAGTAATCGCGAAAGAGTTTTGTAGGGATTTATATATTTATTTCTAAAGTGCGTTTTCAGAAGAAATAACAATAAGTAAATATGAATTTCATACTTTCAATGCTTGATTATTATTATTGAACAATATTGTTTTAATTTTTTTCCTGTTCGTGAATGATAAGAGGACTTATATAATAATAGGTGTTCAGCGTTGTAATAAAGCGTTCTATTTCATGTTTCGTTTACAAACATGATATATAGTACTGGATTGGTATTATAAATAAAAATATATATTGTTTCGTTTACACTCTCCATATTCTATGTTTAAAACTATTTAAATCATATCCTATTCCATGGTCTAGGTTTGTGAACACACTTGGCCGCGTTCCGAAGGATCACAAGGAGATGATGTCTTTGACCAAGAGTCACGGTGCGCTGGGGGAGGGGGACTAGCCATGTTCGGCTCAGGGTGTCTTTACACCTGGCCTTCGACTCTGAGTGAAGTGACAGATGCCTTTACGGACTCTAGTCCCGTGGACTCTCTGAATTATATGGATGATAGTGGCTATAGGTGAGCTTGGATTTGTTTTAAACAAAATATTATATTTCCTGATTTTTATTGATTATTTGGTATTAAAATGGTTCATATCATATGTTAAAGGATATTATGAAAAATGGAAAAATGGTTAAAATAAAGGAGGAAAATCATTCAGATTTTACCCCTCATTGATTGACTTATTTGGAGTCCTCGAGATGGTAAAAGAATAGTAAAATATATTAAATAATAATAACTCACATAAGCTATTATCTCTTAATTAGTATACATATATTTATCCCCGATTCAAATCTAAATTGTTTCCAATTGAATCCTTTTATTTGATTATTTTTTCCATTCCATCCGGACGCCATTTTAAGGTGATGATCGTCATTGTCATTTTTAAATTATACTAAATTATTTTTCTTATATTTGCTTTGTGTGTGATTCCTTTAAAGTGTTAAATTATTTTGAGGATTTGTATTTATGCTTGAATTTTAAATTATTTCCTTATTACCGTTTAATCAGTCACTCTTAGCTAGACAAAAAATATTCATGAGTTGTGAGAATAGTTGATAACCACAGGCCTATAATTTGGTCGTCAAGTGGTGATAACATATACCCGAATTGATATATGTATAATTAACGAAAAAAGCATAGAGTCCGGAAGTCATGTATGGTAGTTCTGAATATCGGGGTATTAGTTGGCTCTACGTTATTGGGCGAAAGAGAGTGAAGGAAAAACTTAAGATAGAATGCAACTTGATAATTTTTATCATATGAACTCTTATTCTCTTTCAAATTATTATTGTCCCTGAATTTCCTCCAACAACGGCGGAGAACGAACAAAAACCCGACATTCATGCCTACCATACGCAACTTCCGAACTCTATGAATCAAGAACGCTGTAGATTTCAAAATGATGACATTATTAGTACAAGCTGTTTACTCATTTTGTAGGACCTCGCTTCGTTTTTTTTTTGTTGTTGTTGGAAAAATTGACGTGTTTCTTGTATTTAAATATATTTCTTAATTTAATGTATTACGACTTTCCGTTCATGAAGCGTTTTAAAACATACAATTTGAATGGCAATTTGAAAAGGAATAAAATGCTTCTTTACTCTTAAAGAGCAAAAATATTTTTTTTACTTTATTTGAGTTCTAAAATATTCCAAAGTATTAAAACAAATCAAAAGTAACATTTTGAGAAATTAATTGTTTTATTAATTACTGTTTTCACACCTTTTTTTTGCAACTTTCTATTTTATAAATAATTGACGAATAATCTACATCCTTTTACTTTCTAGACACACATTTGGCGCCTGTTTCTCGACAACCCTGGGTGCCATACTGCACGAACTAGGGCACGCCTTTGATTTAGGACACACAGAGAGCGGAATCATGGCTCGGGGTTTGATGACCTCCTCCGGTACTATACAGTTCAGGACTCCGTGGAGGAAGTTGTTTCTACTATCTCGGGTAGTTCTTCCGTTGATGAGCTCTCCTGGTGTCAAAAGGAGATCCTTCTCTCGCCGAATAAGGAGTCTCGATTCACTAACCTTCGTCGACCCAGCGGGGCCTCCTACTTGGATGCCTACCAACAAAAGAAGGAACTACGCCGAATGGTCAAGGACTCGGGGAAAGCATTTTGGAGTCGCTCCTGTGCTTTAATTCTGAGTGCTCATAGGTACATACGAAATGAGTTGTGTGTGTGTGGTTTGAACACCGATCTATAACATTGATTGCCAATTCCATTTTGTTTTAGAAGAGCAAACTTTAGGTTTTTAATAATACAGTAAAACTTTTTTATTATTATTGTTTTTTGAAGAAATTGTGTAGGTGGGAACTATACTCAGTTGTCGTTTGCCCTCCTTTTAGGTTCAATAATCTTAATAAACAACGTTATGTAATATGTCTCCAAATTAAAGGAAAATTAACACCCGCATTCACTCATACTAACATAATATCTATTGTTGATGAAAGTAGTTTTAAGTTGTCATATTGTTAAAATCATATTTATGTATCTTTGCCTTATAGCTAATGAATCACATGTGATGTCTGAAATTGGTAATGGAGAGGCGCACTCATGTAGATTTGCTACTATGTAAATAAGAGTTTCCATGTAAGACTACAACTTCGTTATAAGCAATTTCCAAGAGATTTAGGTGCGTTCAAATTCCGAATAACTAAGAATGATTTAATGTTTCTTTGAATTCAATGTAGAATAGCATAACCCTTGCGACCGTTTAAAAATATATTTTCATGTATTAACATGGAATGTCATAAATGTGTTCTACACTAAGCGTATTTAAACTTGAATAATTGCATACGTTATTCTTTTAAAAGTCATATAAAATTAAAGAATAACTTTGTTCTGGAAGAGCATTTATTGTTTTTTGGGGGGGAATCAATAAAATGAATGAATAAATTAATTAATTTACAAATTGTTTAATTCATTTATTTCCAGTTGGTTCAATCCCGGATTGGTATCCTCGCAGAGTCCTAGTCTTGACTTGAGTGGCGGCATTCTTCGTGTGCGTTGTCCAGGTCCTGAGCGTGTGGTTGTACTGGAGCTCCGTAAAAATGACCGCGTTCTGGGGTTTGTGGAGGTTCCCTCCTCTTCTGGGAGTCCTCGAGGGAAAGAAGGTTCGACAGCGGAGGTGTATGAATTCTCCATGGGGAAAATGATCGATCGCTACTCCGAGACGAATGAAATCGTGGTCGTCACTTCTGGGGGCTACATTTGGAAATGCGTCTATCCATTGTCTTAAAATTGATTGAAGCTAGATTATTTTTGTTGTTTGTATTAAGTGGTGCTAGACCTAGGATTTTGAGTGCCTCCCTTCTTTGATAAAGCACTTTCTTGTAAATGAGCTTAATAAGACAGAGTATTTTTTGAGATGGTTGTAGATAATATATTGTAGTATATGTATCATATATATTTTCTGTAAAGTATTTAACCTAGGGAGACCAAATAAATAGTACATAATATAATGGTTGTATTCTTCTTATTATTATTGTTATATTTCAAAAAACGTGCGCATATTACTATAAAGATGGAATAATGCACTTTTCCTTTTTTCATGGAAAAAAAAATGAAAGATCGAGCTAGTATTTTTTTTCTGCGTTAGATGGCGGGACACTCTGTAATCCTTATTTTTTTTTTTTCCCTTAAGCCGTCGTCCAAATTGATTATGTGGGAAAATTAATGGTCGAACCATAAGTTTCTGCTCAATATCTTCATAATTCCGATTAATTGAAGTCAGTGTAATAAGATAATTTTCCGATATACATGACTCTTTCGTATTCAGCTCTGTGACTGAGCAAACTTTTACCGGGAAGTATATATTGCATTGGGAGACTCACCATCTTTAGCTTTGCGCAGTGGCGATACAGTAACCAATGATCGATTAGAGAGGTGCTGTTATTGCTAGTTGAAAACTATAACCAATACCCCGCCATGACGACGTGAAATATCGTCGGCTACGGCAATTTCTGATTGCTTCGAGAGAAGCTAGAACCCTCAAATTACAACTTGCATTAAGTGGGTAAACTGTTTGAGTCAAAATCTAAACATCGTAGCTTTACTTTGCATTCATAGATGTCGCTCTTCTACCTTTGCTTTGTATGTTTTCATCTTTAATGAGCCGGTAAAGAAAAACAAATATTGCGTGATTTAATTCTTTCAATGATTGCGTTATATTTTTAAGGTTTTTTCTAATTGTGACATCAGACGCTTTGCTTATTGTCATTATTTTGTTTGCTTAATTCATAGAATGGAAGAAGCTTTCTAAATGAATTATTTGTCAACGATTCAATGATAAGTCACTTACTCAGGAGTGTTTTAAAAATAAGCGTCTTCTCGTAGGCCACGTACAAATTGCAGAATAGAAAATAAACCTCTATTTACACTTTATTATGTATTTACTAATTAAGTAATTCTAATATAGCATTTATTGGTATTGTAATTTTTACAATACCAATTTTCACAAGTAATTAGTCAAATTATCTCAATTACTCGTAAAAGTTGATATTGCATTTAATATATATACCTATATTTATGTATGTATATATATATATATATATATATATATATAATATATCAAGAGTATGAAAGCAAATAACTTAAAGTAAGTGAATTATCATTGAATCGTTGACAAATAACAGGTCAACAAAATTCAACTTTAAAATTTAGGTTAGACTAATTTTTACTAATCCTAACAGAGTTTTGTCCACTGCTCTGAATATGGTCCTCCTTTTTCAAAGTTAGTGACGAATTCAGAACAAGTGCGTCTCAAATTTTCAGCACTTTTTCGATTCAGAGCCATTTTGACATACAAGGACTGAAGTATTGAAAAAATAAATAGCAATAATTTGACTGAGCTTACATCAAAGTACTCATTCAATTTTTTACTTCGTCTCTAACACATTTAGACTTTAAAATATATGTCATTTCGTACGAAAAATTTAGGGTTTTACTTAAGATTTCCGGAAAATAGCACTCAAATACCAATGAAAGGGTAATATTCCTCTTTTTTTCGGTTAAGACTTTTATTTATCATCATCAACAAACAGTGTGGATAAAATACACATAAGACAATACGATAATAAATAAAACTAGGCAGTTGCACAAAAAGAATAAATAAATGAACAATATAGTTTATAATTACTGCCTATAAATAAAATAACCTTTTTTAAAGGGACAAAAAGACAATATTCAAAGCTAAAAATTATCACAATAAGGTCATTCTTGACATAAAACGTTGATATTTTCTAGTATTGATTTAATCAGGCTTAGATATTGTGCTGAAGTTGATAGAATGAATTTGATGATATCACCAGCCCAAATCCAGGAGGAAGATGCCACTTGAGGGATTTTGATTCCGAGTGTCGAGTAACGCACGGCTGCTCCTACCATAATGGATCTTAACTCCTCTTCGTTTATGGGACTGTTCATTGTTAATTTCTTCCCGACCACTGATTTAATATTAATAAAGCACACTCAATTGTCGTGTGATGTGATGAATAATCTTTTTTTTGTCTATATGGTTCGATAGAGTTACGAATCCTCTTGTGGCCTCCAAAAAGAATAATGCCCTTGATTTGTCCCGGCAGCCCGTTCCCATCCATGCCAACATTTAGCCTTTATTTTTCTAAAATATTACATATTCTGATATTAAAGCGTAATTATTTATCTCCATCTTTTCTTTGTCTTGGGGGGAAGGGGAGGGCAGACAGGTTAAGGTTCGCCTCCTTGGAGTGACCGCCTGCAACTTCTCGCTGTCCGCTACAACCGCCCCCCCCCCCCCCAGCTTGAGCGGGAGGCTAGGAGCGATAAGTATAGCGGAAAGATCGTAGTCTGAAAGTGGGTACCCAAGCAACCAAAAACGTTTGGAGAATGTTAGTTTTTGGTTCGCAGAACGTTAGTTTCGTTCTCTGAAGGTTATTTTTACATTAGCATGGATGGTTTTCTTAACGTTCTCCGAACATTCCCTTTTGGTTATATTTACGGTCTCCTAACGTTTTATTTACGTTCCCTAACGTTCCCCTAACGTTCTATTTACGTTCTCTCTA
Organism: Caligus rogercresseyi; assembly: GCA_013387185.1. Lineage (NCBI taxonomy): Eukaryota > Metazoa > Arthropoda > Copepoda > Siphonostomatoida > Caligidae > Caligus > Caligus rogercresseyi. The sequence continues at coordinate 6,922,131 of CP045906.1, forward strand.
TTAATCGTTTATTTGACATTAAAACTGGACACGAATTATATAATAGATTATAACATGTTATAAAATCATAAACTCATAAAATTATACAACATAAAAATAAAATATATAAGACTCAAAGCACATGCAAAAAACTTATAAACATTGTAATGTATTTTTTTTTTTGCTCTTGGGTTAGGACACATTATACAATATCATAAAAATATCAAAAAAAGACTATCACGTTAATACATTATTTCTGATGAGGGTTGGTGTTGGAGGGAAAGTCTTGGAAAATATTTTATGATCCTTCCGACAGTTGTCCACGTTCCTCTTTCTTCCAGCAAGGGATTTTTAAGGGTAATCCTTCGTTTACTCCATGTTGAAGGAATGCTCCCTCATTAGTCTGAAA
>CP045906.1:6928134-6986145 GCA_013387185.1 Caligus rogercresseyi
TATATATATATATATATATATATATATATATATATACAAAAGTACAATTGATCCATTGGAGGGAATGTAAATTATATCAAACTCAATCTTCTTTAATGCATTTCATTGTAGCATATGCATTGTTATGCCTCTATGTTTGTCAAGTAATTACCATTGCTTCAAATATTAAAATCAAATAAGCCATTACTTTTTGACATCATGTGTACAATATTTAAATATCAAATATTCTTCTGGATCCATGGAATGTAATCCGAAACCTTTGTGTATACTCCGGGTGAATCCGGGAATGCACATTCCTTTCCCCAAGATACTATGCCGGCAAGGGTTCCATTTTGGGTGAGTGGGCCCCAGAGTCACCTTGGCAGGCGTCTCTCCCTGAAGAATAGGCGCAGATCATGCCCTCAAAAAGCCAATGACCCGTGGGCGGACTTACATTCTAAAAAGAATAATTATTTATTTTATAAAAATGCCATTCACCTGATAGTTTACAAATACCTTCAAACGTAGTCATTTCTAGAGATGTGGAAAGTAGGACTTAGAAAGCGGGCCTTGGTACTCGACCTTTCCCCATCCAGAGACTTCCACATTTCCTGTGAACTCCTCGCCAGCCTCAGGCAAAGAAATTGCTTTCACATGCCTATAAGATATATTTTTTTTTCGAGATTTTATTGCATTTATAAAGAATCATTAAGGCATATAGTTCGTACGATGAACTAAATATTTAAGTAGATGTATTATTTTACAAACATTTTCAACGTCTCTCATAAAATAAGTTTTTTTTGTGAGAATGTATCGTTTAAAAATAGTAGTTGAAATTAACAGAAAAGCCATGTATTTTTTAAAAGTCAAATTATCTTTACAATCAGTAGAGTACTTATGGACTTTTATACTGTAATCAGTTGTACGTTTAAGTTAAACCATATGTTTTTGCATTAAAAGCTATATATTTTCTGACTATTTTTCATAACTTGTTTAGCAGAGCATTTTTCTGCGCACTTGAAATTTTACTGTAGTTTAATTTTGGATTAAGTATATATGGTAAATTTCGTTATTTTACTCATAAAATCAAATTTTAATGACATTGCACATTGTTGAATATAAATAAATCATAGATACAATAATACAAATACCAAAGGAAAAGAAATATAGATAAAAAAATTGTGTATATTTATGAACATCATATGGCTAAATATTTCCTTGACTCTTCAGAGAAATGTATTATCTTTATTTGTTTAGTTAATTAATAAAGATAAGAATGTTTGTTTGGCCAATATTTTTGACGCAATAAAGTATTGTCAATCCTTAAAATTGAAATCAGTAGAAGAAATGGAACTGGTAATGTCTATGACTTTGAATTTCTACAGCTGCTGATGCAAACAGACTTTCAAATATTACTGACCATGATTCGTTCATTCTATATTGACAAGAGCTTATTATTTTTTTCTTCCTTGAATATCTCTCTTAACAGAATACTGCATGAAATAATTATCTGAGATAATTAAATTATGATTAGCTGATTGGTTTATAATAACTAGTGTGCGAAATTTGGAGGAATTCCCTTTTTCCTTTGCTAGAATTTATAAAATTAAGTAATTCGTCCTTCTTCTTTACATTAACTCACTCGTTTAATTTCAATGGTGAGTCAAGCTTCAGGATGCATATGTCATTCAAGAACGTTCTGGACTCGAATTCTTCATGAATTGCCACCGATGAAACGTCGGATATTTGCTCGCTTCCACTTACATCGAGGAGATCGTGTTCACCAGCCACAATTCGGCTATTATCTGCGTATCTATGTGCACAGCAATGAGCGGCTGTAAGAACTGTGTCCTATTCATAGAGAGTCTAAAAAAGTATTTATTGAAAAAATATGTGCATGATTTTTACCTTATTTAAAATGGAGCCTCCACAGAAATGAAAGCCATTGGAGCGCTGAAAGGAGACTTGGAAGGGAAGGGAGTTTGGCTCCACCTCTGAACCTCCAACGATTTTCCCTTCACGTGACAGATGAATGGAGAGCCAGTTTAATAGATGGCCATCAAGACGAGCCAAAGTGCTTGTGGCTAGGAGAAGAAGAATAGTTGAATCACTTGAGTCATTATCATATTATCTTTTTGGATTCTCAGTCAAACTGATGCTTTTGTTTAAAATCGATTAAGTTTTTAAAGGAAAAAAATATCTTATCAGTTATCTTTATATCAACGTTTACGTCATTTCGATTAAGGGAAAACCTTTATAATTCAAGCGATGGAAGTCCCTTAGTACATAAGATTGTTTATCATTGACAAAAATGTAAACTTTGATTGTTTCTTATTAAAAACAAATTATCTATATTTAATTTGAAGGGTTTATATATTACAGACTCAAACAATAGTTCATTCCAATATACTTTTTTTGTGTTTCAATCTATGAACGAAGTAAGGAATATTTTATAGTAATACTCTCTTACTTTTTAACAAAAAATATAATATGAATTTGCCTCGGAAGTTCTTAAATCCGGTTCGAGCGCTACTGTTTAACGGTTCCTCGTCTCTGTCCTTTTACGGTCTTGAAAGTAGTCCGATAACGTTAGAAGAAACAGGGCTGTGGATTGAACGGTAAAACTAGCGTCTTTCGCGAACACACAATCAAAATCGAACGCCTGAACGGATAAAAAATGAACGGACAAAATACGAACGCTATTGTTTTTTTTGGCGTTCGTCCGTTCAATTTATTTTAGTACGTATATTTTTGTGCAAAAAGTGTGGATGTTTTTTAAAGAAGTCCAAGTCAATATTTCTTATGTCACTCCAGAAAAAAGTGAGGACGTTTTTTTTTACAGAAGTTCAATGGTTTAATTACAATTTCTGAGAGTCCTAAGTGACCATGTTTTTTTTACCATTAATTTATTTCTTCAAAAACCTAAACGAGTTGTTGTTTTGTACAAAGGAGACAACACGATGAAGAGTAATTTCCCTATTTTGACGCCAGAGATTGACATTCATGAAGATATATTGAATAAGAACAAACCTGCAAGTTACTGTGAGATTTTTTAAGCGAACGACGAACGATATTTTTTTGTCACTTGCGAACGATTATAAAACGAAAAAAAAACAAGTCTGATTCAGTGTATTTAGTCCAAATTTGAAATAAGAATAAATAAAATATTTGATATTTTTTTCAACGAACGCTAAAAAATTGAACGGACGAACGCCTGAACGGAAGTTTTTTTTAAATCGAAGGGGCGAACGGAGGAACGTTAAGGTTGCGAACGCCCACAAGCCTGGGAGAAGGTTGTAGGCAGGGCTGTCCAACGGCTCCTTTGCTATTCATTGCAGCAATGTAAGAGTTTGCCAAAAAATTCTTGAATTTTTTAAGGCTTCGACATCAACATAGAGGGTTTGCCTCATCTTTTAGATATTTATGCAGATTTCGGTAGAAGCCAACTCTAAGCCTCAACTTGTGAAAATAATTGATTTTTTTTCACAGAGTTCAAAAAATCTCTGGTCTTTCCGTTAACAAAGCTAAAACATCAATTCTGCCCATTGGTTCTTAGTTTGCATCTCAAGGTCTTTGGACTCTTGTTTAGTGAAGTCGAGAATATAATTTTGGGAATTCATTGGAATAGATGGGTATTGACGAAAGGAACTGGAATAGCCTAAATCATCGCGTTCTTCAAAAAAAAATTGGAGGTCCCTCGACCTACGAAAGAGAAATGACCTTAACAACTCAAAGTTTATTCCTTTAGTGTTGTATATAGCATTCTCCTCTCTATTTTTATTGGGCAACATAGTAGAACTTTCCTTTATAATTCACAATATGTACTTAAAACTCTTACATATATATTCAAAACCCTCTTGTAGAATTGTGCAGATCGGTTTCGTTGAGTAATATTTACACTTGGATCTTGTTTGGGGTGATGAGCTAACAAATCTTCAACCAGTTATCTTTCACAGGTTTGGGGTTGTGCCCGAAGAATTTTATATAGAAATTTCCTGTGTTTCGTAGAAGTCTGCATTACTAATATAATCAGGTGCAATTCGGGCAAAAATATTTTGTCAGAAACTGAGTTATCTCTATGGTCCAGACTCTCCAACTCTACGGCACTGAAGTACATAAAGCAGGGGTCGGCAACCCGCGGGTCCCTTCGAGCTGCCTTAGTCTCTCCTGGAGCTTTTCCAAAACTATTAGAATTTAAAAAAGATAGAGGAAGAAAATATTTAGGACAATAATGTGCACCGTATGAAGGTTTGGTCCATTATGGCTCTTCAACATTTTGGGTTGCCGACCCCTTATATAAAGTAATGAATCATGGAAGGAAGAATACAGATATGCCCTTTTGATCATGGATGTTGATAAAAGATGTAGGTGTAATACTTTTCTCGATTATAACACTAGGGTCTACACACATTAATTGGAAATTCTAGAGTCAGTTGGGATATAGTCTGTCAATTACCCTCCCAATAACAGTTTATGCACAGAACAATAAATTTAATCATCATATTTTAAAAATCAATATACCAAATTCGCAAATCTAATTATTAGATCATTCTCTAAGCAGAGAAGATACATACATAAGAGAAAATCCGTTTATATAAGTACAAGTATTTTTGAAAAATTATAATTCATAATTAAAACTTGTAAAGCGACATATATTTTTTTAGAGGATCATAAAATAATTAATTGCTGAATGGGTAAACTTGACCAGATGGGAAGCGTTGTTAACTGAGTGAAATGACAGTTTAAAGCCCCGCAACTGAATTCACAATTCCTCAAAATTTTGTACAGCTCTGTTGTTGGATAAGAAGTAAATAGGCTAATTCAATGGACTTAGATGATCCAGTTCATTTTTCAAAACATCTCCTCTAACATAATCATTATCTCCGCTTTTCGTCTTGCCTCTCACACAAAATTTAGAAATGAATTTGTAAGGGCACTCCACAATGTTATGTTATTGAATAGCTTGTCATAGTTGATGAAGGGTTCGAGAGTAAGATAAATTTAGCTGATATCTGTAATTGCGTGCATACTTCTTTTCATCATGGATTCCAATCCAAAATATTTTATCATTAAGTTTCTTGTTTCGGGAGACACAACTTTCTAAAGTATGGGCATTGACAATGGAGTTGTCTAGCCTCTTGTGAGCTTTGGGAGTAAAGGGAAGTCCTATAGTAATATAAAAATCACTTCAAATTTGAAATAGGAACAAATTAAAATAAATGGTATTTTTTCAACGAATGGTATAACGAACGGCTGAACGGAAAAGATTTCAAATTGAACGGGCGAACGCTAAGGTTAATCGTGTAACAGAGGACACTGAAGAAGCTGTTAATGGCAGTATTGCTTTCTCAGATGCTGCTCTTTCGAAGGAAAAAGAGGTGTGATGTCTAACATAATAATATTCTAATTGGCCAAACCGTGTGCAATCTGTGGGGAAAATAAACAAACCGGATTGGGACATTTCACCTGACACTAATTCTCTAAAAGTAAGCCATAAGTCTAAGTTTCGTACTACTATTCAATAAATGCATACTATAATAACTGACTTCTTCTCTGAAGAATTATCTACAAAAATGCAATTGAATTTTGGAATAGGGAAAGTTATCTCCCTCAACATAACGGGGTGGAAAGATCGAAGAAGGACATGAAACATTTATTATCGTTGAGCTAAACATTATTTGCTTCAAGATGTGTCATCGTGCATCTCCTTGAGTGTCCTTTTTGTTAGCTTAAGAGATATCATTATTCTTTCAGTGCATCTGATTCAAACATAGGTATTTTAAACCCTTATAACTTTAAAAAATCCGAATTGTATCCTATGTCAAATAATATTCCTTCCGTAGTGATTGGTACAAAATTCGAATATCTATCAACGGTGTCGTTTTTATATCATGAAATGTATATGTCTCAATGAAAAATGCTTTTCTTTTTATTAAGTCATGATAAATAGTTGTAAAAATTATTTTACTCCGTTTTTCTGTTAAAGGATAAACCTCCAATCAACTATCCTAACTGTAAATAAATTGATTCTAATTGGCATTATGGATAAATTGTATCCTGATAATTTTTCTTGGTTAAAAGGTTATCAAAAGTCGAAAAGAGAGCAAGCATTGGTCTCATCATCACATAATATAAAGTCAGCATTTTATTGCCCCAATCATATCATAAATTAATTGAAATAAATTTACAATATTTTATATTCCCTAAGTGGGTTTTAATAGACAAAAAAGTTTATTAATGTTTTAAGAAGAAACCTTGAAAAGGATACTCCCATTGTGGGACGTCTAACCGAGCTGCTAACAGAGTTTTATGTACAACCATTTTAAAAACTACTTCTATATGTACATTAACTAAGATTGGAACATAAATTGATACTATTATTAGCGAATGATAAACCTTTGAACATTATTTTATGTCAGATTCTGTAAATTCATTCAGGATTGCTGATGTTGCAGAAGCATAAAATGGAAGATTTGTTCTTCTGTTGAAGTATAGATTTTAGAGTAAAAAGGTTTATTTTTATACGCATCTACTTCAACCTTTTTTGTGTAAGAATAGAATTTAAAAAAATAAAATTGGAGATAAATTCCAAAGACAGTGCCTGAAGAAGTCAATCAGGGCTCCCAAATAAATGTTTCAGAAAACATTATAATACATTGTGTTTCCACGCTCCTCAAAAGGTATCCGGACAATTCCCCCCTGGGCAATACCCACCCGGCAAATCCCCCTGGACAGTTATCCTATTAAAAAATAACATTTATCTTCAAATATTTGGATAAAAGGTTAAGAACCTAGGATTGCAGCACCGATATTTGGAAGATCCAGAATTTGCCATATATTGTAGAATGCTCTGTTGCCTTGCTTTTTTATTACCAGAAAACGATGTTATTACTGCCTTTGAAGAGCTCGCAGATAAAATTAAAGAAAATTTTAATACCGACATCGACGAAATCTTGGATTATTTGGAAGACACTTACATTGGTCGATATAGAAGAAATGCTTCCCGTAAGCTTGTGGAATATCTTCAACCAAAAGGACGAAGGACTACCACGGACAAACAATAATGTGGAAGGATGGCATCGTCGGTTTTCCTCGCAAGTTGCTTCCTGCCATCCAATTCTATGGAAGTTCCTTGAATTCTAAAAAAAATGAAGAAAACTAGATTCGTATCGACATCATTCAACAGCTTGCAGGTCATCCTCCACCTCTTCAAAGAAGACGGTATCGCGATTGTAATCAACGATTTTGACCATTTCGAAAGATTATGAGAATTGTGAAATTTTAGAGTATTTAATAGCTATTGTTCAGAATATTGCATTTTGAAAACATTTAGATATAAGTTTTTATATTGTTTTTTGTTTTTTTTGTACACCAGTAAAACAATTTTATTCTCATTTACATCTACGACAAGACATTACCAACAAAACTTTCAAAAAATCAAACTTTATAATTAAATTTTAACTAAAACATTAACATTATAAACTGTAGGGGGGAAATTTGTAGGGGGGCTCTTAAGATATTGTGAAAAATAAATTTGTATTAATAAAAAAAACCATTAAGTAAAGATACAATATACAAAGGATAGCATTATGTCAATAGTTTTTTATTGTTCTATCGACTATTTCTTTAAAATTTGGGGGTATGGGGATTCTTTCTGTTCGCAATTTGTATATAAAGAATTGGGTCTTTGCCATGATAAAATTAACTTCTTCCTGATGCAGACCGGTATAAAAGAAAACAAAGCTTGTACGCCGCAATTGTAATCCTAAAATCTCGTTAAAAATATATTATAGATAGTTTAAAACCTCCCCTATCTGTGTATACTCTAAAAGGAAATGTTTTGATGTCTCCAAACAGTTCTTGCAAAAGAAACAATATCTTCCTCCTCTGTCTTTCCATAGATACTGCCAGGGTAAGGGTATTTGTTTATATGTTTTTGTATTATCTCTATGTGTGTATTTTAGAAAATATATAGAAAATAAAATTTAGAAAATATGTAAAAACACAATTTTCATAAAAAAATATAAACCAAATTATATATGTATGTACATATAAGTACCACTAAGTATACGTATACTAATGCATATATGGAGGTGATTTACAGGGTTGGAATTCTAGGTACTAGGGAAGGTGTATATTTTTTTATGATACAATTTATTATTGTTCAAAAAGTATATTCATATATCGGTTGCTTTTAGTTTAAAATATTTATTCCTATTGATGGGAATTCAACGTGAAGAAAATATCCAAAATCATTAGCCAAATACTGCTCATTTTGAAACAAAGAAAAATATTCCTTTTGATGTGCCTTATCTTTGGTTTGAAATATATTACTCACATTAGAGTAATCGACAACGATTTTGTTACAATTATAGTATAATTAGACTTTATGTAATTTTCATTTATTTTTTTAATAGGATAACTGTCCAGGGGGGACTTGCCAGGCGGGTATTGCCCAAGGGGGAATTGTCCGGGAATCCCTCAAAAGTAAGACTCTAATGAATTATTTTTATATATCAGAGATTATACTGAGCCAGTCTTTTTTAGATTAAAGCTTTTTAGTTCAATCCACCATAATTGGAGGATTTAAATATATTTTCGTTGAGGTTGCGTTACCTTTATTGTGATTCGTTACGAAGAAAAAAAAACATGTTTGCCTTTTTATTTTGAATGGAATTCACTAAGAGTTTCTTAAATAATTTAAATCCCATTTTCTAAATCACAGTAACTCTCCAAATATTCAAATTATTTAAAGAACTTGCAAATATAAAGGAAACATGTTTTTTTCTTCTCCGTAGCAAATCACAATTATAGGTAACGCAACCTCAACGAAAATGTATTTATTATAAATGATCAATATTAAATCTTGGTCATACTAAATTGATATTTTCTTTACTTTCATCCCAGATATCGAAATTATAAAAACTGTTATGAAATGCATTGACATATACGAAAAAATATTAATATATTAATTATTGTCAATAAACTTGAAACAAAAATTATATAGCCGCTTAAATAGAATACTAAAAAAATGATCAACTTTTTGAAATATAAAGCCTATTTTTTCGAATAGTACGAAAGATATATGAATTATAAAAACTGATTTGAATGTATTGACGTACTAGAAAAATAAATACTTATAACATTTGTGGTTATTCTTACTTTACACGAAGATTACAGGGCGTGACAATTAAAAATGATGAAAAACCTGATTTTCAAAAAAAGGCCATAAAGTCCAAACCTTTTTTCGGACGATATTTTATTTAGCATTTATGGAATCACGTAAAAAATGAGACTCAAATTAGGAATGTCAGCCTGGGGACAAAATCCTGTTACATAATGTAATTAACTGCCACATTCAGAATGGAGTAATGCAAAGAGTAGTATTGACAAGTGTTTAATCGGGCTTTATGACGAAGCAAATCCTTTAACACTTGATATAATTGTTATTGATCAAAATTGTTGCTGTGACTTTGTTATATTATAGTAACACGGTGAATCGGGTAATACTATAATGGAAAGTCTTTTATATTGTTTCAATACCTTTAACACATTTCCCTTTATTAATAGGTCCCTCATTCACGACAATTATTTAAAGATGGCGTCTGATCCTGAGTCTACTAATAAGAGGCCAACTTCAAATCCGTCCCTCTTGGCCAATGGTTCCTTCCATCAAGTCATATCCAGTTGTCTCATCACATCAATGTTCACTCCACTCTTACTCGCACACACTAAGCACTTTATGGTCTTTGATTCGAGTTCTTTTCTACTACCTTTAAAGCTCTTTTACACCGCATGCTTTTTCCTAGTATCTACCTCCATTCTGATGATGACGTTCTGGAACATCTTCAGGAGATGCTCCCTTTTATTCTACGTGTGGATCGCCTCAGCACTTTTTCACATACTTATGACCGCCTGGATGTTTTTGGAAATCATTCTGGAGTACTCGGAGAAAGAACAAAGTGAGATTGGCTCTACTCCTTCCTCGCTACAAACGTTTTTGGGAGCATTGCATCCATTATTATTGAAGTTTGTTTAACTGTTTGTATTGTGAAGGAAGTTAGAGTGGGATCAGTGACTCCAAAGAATTTTTTTATTACTAAGTAATATTTTGTTTTATAGAAACACTAAGAATTATAAATGCTTCAAGCATTTATATCGAACAAAGCACAATTAATAAGTTTCCCATGTCTATATGTTTTTTATATAATGATATTGATTGAAATTTTTCATAAATTTTCTTGAATCCAGTGTTCTGACTTGGTATTTCTTATGTTAAATATTTGTTTTGATATTGTCTTAAATAATTTATCACATGATAGTTGTATTTATTGTTCTAAAGCACAGTATTTATTATAGTTTATAAATAAAATCAAATTATATAGAGCGGTGATTCTCATACGTAAAGACACAAAAATTATATCCATTATAAATAAATGAACATATAATCCGGACCACATACGTAAATTTGAAAGGGAAAAAATATTTTTAGGTGATACGGAATCGGAGAAATCTCTATCCACTTTTCAAAAATTTAATATATTAGGACAATGTGATAATACCAGACTTTTAGCGCCCAAATATTAATATTTTAAAAAATATTGAATATATTGATTTTTTTGTATTATAGATATGAGTTTTGGAAAGTTGGGCATGAGTTCTTGGCAGCTTTAAATCATTATTGATAATGTTAATCAAAAAAAAAATTATGATAAATTGATCTAATGAATTAGAATAGAGCTCACGTACCACCATGATCCATTAAAATATTGATGGACTTCCTCCATTGCATAGAAGTTCTTTGAAGGCCTTCAAGACTGATCAAACAAATTGGGATTGGTGGATGCCAGTTGTATCATGCAAAAGAAACTTTTCTTTGAAAGAATTTGAAATCATAAAAAACCGAGATAAGTTGTGAAGTAGAATAAAATTATTAAACACTATAAATCTAATTGACCGTTCAATAGTGAAGAAGACAAATGGGGACTTGAAATTAATAGAGGATTGCTAAATAATAAGACAATCGCGAACAAATATCAAATGCCTTCTATCCAGTCATGAATAAATAAATTCAACATTTTCAGAAAAAAATGATTCGTTGAAGGCTTGTCATCTAATCTCTATGGATAGTAATGGTATGGTTAAAACATCAATTTCAACGCTATGTGGATTCTACCAATATTTTAGAATTACATTTGGCCTAAAGAGTTATATTTGGTAAATTTAAAACAATAACATTATATGACAAAATTAAGGTCTTCGTTTGCCCCCAGAATGAAATTCCTAATTTGATTCTCATTTTTTACGTATATTCCAAAAATGCCACTTAAAATGTCGTCCGAATAAAAGGTTTGCTCTTTATGGCCCAAAAAATATATAGCTGCTTAAATACAACACTAAGAAATTATCAACTTTTTGAAATGAAATCAATATTTTTTCGATTATTGTTAAAGATATAGAAATTATTAAAACTGATTTGAAATATCATGACATACTAGAAAAATAAATACTCCTGACATTTCCAGTTATTCTAATGAAGATAACTGGGTGTGAACAATAAAACAAATGACGAAATAAAGACCAAACCTTTTTTCAGACAATATTTTAAGTGGCATTTTTGGAATCTACGTAAAAATGGGACTCAAATTAGGAATTTCTGTATGGGGGCAAAATCCTATTACATAGTGTAATTGACAAGGTGCCGGGAGACATTTTGCACATATATATATAATATATATATGACATTTACTATTTTCTACGACTAAAAAAGACCAGCGCAAATTAATGTTCAATGTATTGAAATCATTAAGGGCATGATGATCCAAGCTATCACGTCGAAAAAAGTCAATTTTGTGTAAAATAGTTGCAAGTTTTAGACTTCAAAATAACACCTAGAGAATTAGTCCAGTAGGTAGCAAAAAAACACGTGCAAAAACTGAAAAAGAGCTTAATAAGTTAATTCAATTGACTAATTGTAACAGATGTTTCCTTTAACGTCGCCGGGGTAATTTGTTGCAATCGTTTTATAACTGTTTACAATAAACATAAATTATGTAGTAAATTACAAATTGATATAACGGCAGTATCAGACAATCTAAATCAGCCATGATTGTAACCTTTGGATAGTTCCTCCTATTTCCTTCTGATCTTTTGAAAACCTGAATGCCAACCTCATTGATATATGTATTATCAACCATGGAGTCAATAAAACAGCTCCCTACATATAAAACAAAGAACGAATATACAATTTAATTTGATGTGCCAAATATACTGTATGAAAATTTAGATGTGAAAAATAAATGTATTTAAAAACAAATCAAATACATCAACAGGAGTACATTCTTATTATTTTTCTTCCTAAAACTATAAAAGAACCCTAGTTGAAGCTGTTTAAAAAAAATGGTTGGTGCGTCAGCACTTATGTTCATATATTGGGACTAAATATTATTTGATGCAAATTTGCAAAATATATCAAACTCATAAATAATCATATCTAAATTTTGTAAAAGCCGTTTTTTTAAATAAGTAATAACAAAAAAAGTTTTGATTCATAACGAAACCTTTGAACGCAATTTAGGGGGGGGGATAAGGGGGGGGTCAAACCCAATCCATTTTTTCTACGATCACTTAGTTTCTTATGACGCAACCTTCGCGGGGTGTGAAATCTGATATCTTAATATTAGGTTTCTATAAAACCCTCTAATGTACATGACGATCATGAAGCGACAATATGAAAAAAACGTTTTCACCAATATTGTAATGAGTGTTTTTATTTCAATGTAAATCAAAAACTTTTGGGTTAGTTAATTTCATGATAATATAAAATAAACAATGTATATACTCAGAATTTTCATCAAAATCATATAAATACTTCTAAATCAGTAAACATAATCCCCTCCGACTGCAATGACGTCGTGGCAGTGGTCCCAAAGCTTTTGGAGAAGGTCAAACAGCTCGTCTTTGATGACCCTCTTCAGCGCCCGCTGCATGGCTAGTGTGGCGTGCTCGTGGCCTCCAAACTCGTCATTCCAGAGCAGTGGTTCAGGTCGAGTGAATTGGGGATCTGTTTCACCTGTCCATCGTCTCTCCGGGTCAGAAAGTCCTGGTTATTCCCTCGCTGCCTCCTGTTAGTCTCATAGAGCTGGTGGGGGATGAGTACATTCAGGACGTTTTGTAGTCCAAGATCCTCGTCAAAAGCCTGGAAACGGTTTTTGAGGTAGAGAAACGTCGGCAGCAACCTGTCGAGTGGTCATCTGGGGGTTGTCCTCGATCAGGCGCTTCACAGCTGCGATCGTCTCCGATGTCCTCGTCTCCCGGTGTCTCGCTGACGATGTATTCTTCTCCAGACAATAGCTTCCATGATCGAAGTCCTTTCTCCATCTCTTGTTGGCGGAGAGGCCAGGCAGGAGACAGGAAAGGTAGAAATGAGGTTCTCGCTGACTGTCTTAGCGAGCTTGATCCGGATCAAGAAGTAGGAGCGAAAGTCGAGTGTATCCTTTTGCAGTGGCGAGTGGGGGTAACAGATAGAAATGGTGCAACTGTTGACTATTTAACCTACCAGTATGGCGCCACTTAGTCGCTTCCCATACAAAAATATGCGATAAGAACGCTCCTGTTGGAATTTTTGAGCTATAATGATTTAGATTTTGAGATATTGAACCTAGCTCATTCTTTATTACTCAGCCTAATATTTCAATTCTAATACCATTAATTTCGGATATCTTGGGTTTTCATTTTTTATTTCTCTGACTCTTCTAATAATTAAAATTAGTTTTCTCATGTTTAAATCATTATCCGAAAATAAGATGAGATAAATTTTAAACGGGATTTATTTTACCGCTTCTTTATAAAGTGTTGAGATTAGAACGTGTTATTTTAACTATGTTTGCCTGAAGAACTCATCTGAATAAATAACCTATTGGTTCACTAAACTGTATTAACTCAAATAGTATAATTTAAGGCTGCAGTCAAGCTTATTGTTGCTATATATAATCTAGATATTATTCTCCCTTATGTTTTCCATCTTGAAACACACACGAAGTGCCAGACTCGATAGCAACCAAATCTTCATGAGTGGCACCTTCTTTAATTTCAATGTAGTTCCGATGTAAATATTTCTGATACAAGAAAATATAGTTTCTACTTTTATAAGGATCATAAGGTGGTCGTAGAAGTTTAATTTTGTGATAATGTGTTTACCAGGTTTCAATCACTGTATTAAAATTTATATATTTTATCAAGAAGCTGGAAGATATATATAAATAGAAAATTATTAAGTTTTTAAATTCTTAAAAGAATAAAACCTTATTTATGATTCCTCTCAAAAATCGTTTATACTACTCTTGTTCACCGATATCTGGTTAGGAAGTCGAAACTTTTGTTGATTCCCAATTTTTTTTTGTAGAATATTTATATTGCAATTAACTTTAAAGAAGATTATCCATCATAAAAACACTCTCCTGCAGAGCCAAACGGTGAATATTGTATTTATTAACTTGTTTTTTTTTTACAAATTAATAATAAACTTCTAAAAGCAATTAAAGCTTTTAGTGCAGCAATAATGAAAAATAACGTATAATTGATAAAAATTATTCCTTTGTTTATATTATGATCCAAAGGAGTTTAGATACTTAAACCTCAAATATAAATACGGCATACTGCAGCTTTATTCAATCAGTTACAATTTGGTATGGGATTTACTATATATACTACTAGCGAATGTACCCGGCGCTGCCGGGATTTTCCAACTGGACAATAGTCTGGAATGGAAAAAAATCACATGAATAATTTTACTGATGTGATTTTTCATATTAAGATCAAAGGAGCTTTTTTTCTGGAAGTAGACAAGAAGTATCCTAGAAAAAAGTTTTACTGTAATTTCATCGCGCGTAAATTTGTCACGGACCTTTTTATAGCCGTTTTTTTGTCGCCGGTAAATACATTGTTTGCTCTTTTATAGTCAGTCAATTTTGTCGTTCCTCTTTTTGTCGCGGGTATTTTTGTCACCAAGCTTTTTTCAGTGAAGTATTTTCGTCCTTCGTCTTTTTTTCGTCGGTATTTTGTCGCGTAGCTTTTTTGTAGTGAAGCGTTTTTCGCGCGATTTATCTTTTTACTTTGTAGACCTAATTTCGTTCGCTTAGTCGGGGGTACCATGGGGCTTAAATCATAGAGATACAAAGATATAGGGAGCTTATTCCCTTTAGCTGTATTTTTGTGTCCAATATAAACAAAGTAATTTTTACTACGTCATCGTAAGCTGATCATAGAGACAGAATCTATTTCTATGATCAGCTTACGATGACGTACTACAAATTACTTTCTTATATTGGATACAAATACAGCTGAACGATGTTTCTCTGCTATTGAAGGGAATAAGATCTCTATATCTTTATGGTTTAAATCTACCGCTGACACTCTTTAGGGAGAAAAGACACGCAGCCTAACAGTTTTGCATACCTAAGCCTAGGTTGTTCTGCCAGGTGTACTATGGGATTGTAATCGACCACTGACTCTTATTAAGGTGGAAAATACCCGGCCTAGTGTCTGAAAAACTCTTTAAATAGGGTATATATTTTTAGGCGTGTTTTGTAAAAATTTGCCCATGCTTCCATTTTAAGAAAATCATCACATATAGAGTAAATATGTGATGTATTTTCTTAAAATGAAGCATGGACAAATTTTTACAAAATACGAAAAACAAGCGTTTGCTATTCTATGAGAGATGCTCTACATTTTTATGATTTCAACTTTTTGATTAATTCTCTGGAAAATGCGCTTTCGGACATTTAATCATCCTTAAAATTCCCGTTAAAAATATATCTAGCTATCCTTAGCTTAAGCATTTAATACACAAAAAAAATATGAAGAATAAAAGGAGGAGCAAAACAAATATTGTTTTCTTTGGATAACAGTAAGAAGATGTTTGATAAGAACCGGTTGATATGCACAGTGACCAACAGCAGCAATTGCTCATCATATACGGCTAAATACGATATTTCAAAACTTTAGGGCTAATTGCGCATTTTCTGAAGCCTTTTGTCATTATTCAAAGGGTTAATATGAAAATATAAGCATTTTTTTACGGTTCGGTGTTGTGATTCATTTTGTCAGTTGTTGATAAGAGGTCAAATTTTGAGGAATAATATCTATATGGTCATTTCTTATGAAGTAAAAATAGCTAGAAATAGAAAAAGGCGTTTTTCTCTTCTTCTTCTTTTTTTCTCAAGCGTCATTTTAAGAAGATGCATCACATATGTTAGTAAGGATTGGAAAGAAAGAACATATGTAATAAAACCATGCACTCCTTCCTCGAGATGAAGAAAACTTCTGCATAAAGTATGTAGAGGAACTTACTTTTTTATATTGGAAATGGATTAAACATCATGTGAATTAACAGATTTTATGGATTTTATTTATAATTGTTGTTTTTTTACACTACGTTCTATGGAAACGTGTTGGTCATCGCGCCTAATGACCGGTTTACATGAACTGAGGCAACACTGGGCCCAGGCGGCTGCTAGGTCCCAGCCTACGGGTGGAGCCTATGCGACCCGCCTTTGAGCCCAGCGGCCTCAACCCCACGTAAACAGGTATTAGACTGCGGATTGCCCTATACGTACACTACACTCTATATACATGAATGCCCACATCCTAACCCTCTCCCGTAAACCAAACCTTTTTTCCTCAGAAGAATTAATATAGCATTTAATACTATGAGGGACTCATTATTTTTATTATTGAAAATTGGGATCTCACATGAGTGATCACCGTTGTTCTATACACTACGTTCTATGGAAACGTGTTGGTCATCGCGCCTAATGACCTGCAATTGCCCTATACGTACACTACGCTCTATATACAAGAATGACCACTTCCTAACCCTCTTCCGTAAACAAAATCCTTTTTTCCTCAGAAGAAATAAATATATCATTTAATACTATGAGGGACTCATTATTTTATTATTGAAAATTGGTTTCTTTTTTGGGCTTAGGACTCCAACGAAAAAAAAAACGAGGAAAATTCTTCTTTTTATCTCTCAAAATGGAGCAAGGAATATGAGAGCACTTTCAATGTTTCCTTATTCTATAATAAAGCATACCTGTTTTCTTTGCTCCTTTTCAGGTAAGCATTCCTGCCTCTTTGCTCCTTCTCAGGTAGATTTCCCCCCTCTCTTAGCTATGAGTTAGCTATAATTCAACTATTTAAAAACTGCAGTTGGACCCCTGCGTGTTATTGTATTTTCCCCACTCACGCAACCTTTCATAACAAAATTTGGGGGAAGGATGTACAGTATAGCCTAATTTTTTATATTTATGTTGGGAATTATAAAATATTTATAGTCATTTCGTAGCAAGAGATTATATATTAATATGATTGTCTTTATTTGATATTTTTATGATATTTTATTAATGTGTTCTACCGAGAGCAAAAAAAAATTATAAAAATGATTATTTAAAAGTTTTTTTTGCATGTATTTTGAGTCTTATACATTTTATTTTTATGTTTTGTCTAATTTTATGAGTTATAATAACATATATATAATCTATTATATAATTGGTATCCAGTTTTAATGTTGAATAAACGTGTAATAGAATTTTAATACTGTCAAGGATTTTAATTATTTGTAAAAGGGAACGTAAATGGAACGTTGGGGGAACGTAAATCGAACGTTAGGGGAACGTAAATAGAACATTAGGGGAATGTAAATAAAACGTTAGGGAACGTAAATAGAACGTTAGGAGAACGTAAAATAGAACCAACAGGGAACGTTCGGAGAACGTTAAGAAAACCATCCATGCTGACGTAAAAATAACCTTTAAAGAACGAATTTAACGTTCGGGAACGTCATGCGAACCAAAAACTAACGTTCGGAGAACGTTCGCCGAACGTTATTTGGTTGCTTGGGATTCTACTCTTGAATTGTGCGTTGTACAATTGATTGCCTTTAGACATACGTTTTCTCCGATGGCAGTATGTGGAATGCTTCCAATGTTTTTTTTTACTCCGGAAAGATCATTTGTGGTTCGAATTCTGAGTAAAGTTTAGAGAAAAACTTATTTTGATGACTGATCCTAGAGATATAAAATAATGGGTAACCAAAAGCGAACTTTATTTTCGTTAGTTATGGGAACGTTCTTCGACGTTTTTATGTAACCATGAGGAAACGTTATTAGAACGTTTGTTTTTGGTAGGTCCAAACCTAACCTTTAGGGAACAAATTAACGTTAGAATAACGTTACTTGGGATGAGGCTACTCAATATTCTCATTCTACTCTTGAAACTGATTGGACTCCGGAACGATCATTTGTTGCTCTTATTCTGGGTAAAGTATTACGAGAAACCTATTTTGATGACTGATCCTAGAGATATAAAATGTAAAAACAAAAGGTTTCGTGATTGATGAAGGGCTGCCCACATTACGAATAGAATTAGAAATGCAATATATTGTTATTCAACATATAAATCCTTTTCTGCTCAAAATAGTGGCAAAATCATAAAAATAATGCAATTCATAGCAAATTCAACTCAATTGCCATCTTTTTACATTAAAATGTATCCCCTTTGATTGATATAAATAACATTAAATTTGCTATTAAATCCAAACACCTCTTAATTTATGATATGAAATTTGTTTGTTATGGGTTTTTGTCAGCTTATGTTATGACTCATCAGTCTTTCGTCCAGACTCTCCTACTCTAAGACACTGCATAGAGATAAAAAGATATAGATAACTTATTCCCTTCATCTGTATTATCATAGAGATATAAAGATAAGAGAGCTGATTCCCAATAGCAGAGAAAAAACGTTCAGTTGTATTCTGTGTGTCCACTATAAACAAAGTAATTTGAACTATGTCATCGTAAGCTGATCATAGAGATAGATTCTATCTCTATGATCAGCTTACGATGACGTAGATCAAATTACTTTGTTTATAGTGGACACAAAAATACAGCTGAACGATGTTTCTCTGCTATTAGGGAATCAGCTCTCTATATCTGTATATCTCTATGATCATCTTACGTTGACGTAGTATAAATTACTTTGTTTATAGTGGACACACAGAATATAGCTTAACAATGTTTCTCTGCTATTGAAGGGAATCAGCTCTCTATATCTTTATATCTCTATGATTCTTACCCGCAATAAAGCATTATAAGGTGATTTTGGAAACCTTAGCCTTAGCGAAGAAAACATCCACAGGATTAACACCTGTAAAGTGAAGTGGGATTCATTGTAATAACCTTCAAAAAGCTCGTGAATGTTATTGATCGATTTAAAAAAATGGTCACCACTTTCAAAATTGACGATAAGATTAATTTCAACGTCATAGGACTTGACAATATCAGAAGATCCCAAGTTCCCCATGAAGTTATAGTAAAAAATGGATCTGAAGACAATCTAAGCCACCTAAAAGAGATAATGACAGAATTTGGCGAGATTACCATGGGATTTCAGGATGCAATTCATAGATTTTGGGCACAAAGTGAAGAAGATATTGAATGTTCTAAAATTCTTAATCAAATTGGTGTGGGAGAATTAAGTTTCAAATTTTGCTACAGAAAAAATTACCGCCATTGATTCCAGTCATAGGGGAAAAGTGGAACTCCTCTCAAACATGCAAATAACTCATTGCTTCAAGTATCTAAAATTTGGACATGTGAAGGCCAAATGCTTTGCTACTAAAAAGACCAATTATGCAAAGTTTGAGGCATATTTCCGGAAGGAAGTCGGCCTACCTGCACGTAGGTATTAGAGGGATAGAAGAAAGGCTCGTAATGGAGGAAACCGATCGTGGAGAGGAGGTGGAGGAAGAAGGTCAAGATATATCTGAACAGAGTGTTTCCTTAAAACCTGTTGAAAAAAAAATGAAGAACTATCCAATACATAAATCAGGAGAGGAAGTCACTCTTAAGACGCAGAACGAGACTTAAATAAAATACAAATTCAATGCAGTGAAGTTGAAGAGACCATCGAAGAAATGGTAAGGAAAATTGTCTCTGGTAAAGCAAAAGGAGCAGAAGAGCAAGACAAGAATTCAAGACTTCCAAGGACAATTTATGTGAAAATGGGAAAGTTTTTTTGTCCAAAAAATCGAAACATATAAATACAAAGGAGGATTCGAAAAGACACTTCGGGAGCCCAGAGGAACGGGATAATAATAAAAGATGCAGAAGGCCTAGTCAACAAGGGCAAAGTGGAAAGGATTGATGGGGAATAAAACAGTTATTGAAGACTGTCCAAATCATGTTTATTCTTCAAAAACCTATATCTATGATTAAGGCTTTATCCTTTTGAATCAAGATTTTTAACGCTTTGTATTCATTGGGTAGCTTTAATTATATATATTTTCTAATACTATTTCCCCCTTCTGTTGTTTTTAAATTGTCTATCTCCTGTTCTAAATACGGACGCTTGCTTTTATATTATTTTCCTATTACCTCTCATAAACAACGTTATTTAAATATGATTATACACTGCAAGGCGAATTTTTTATTTTATTTATTCCTTTTCACAATTCCTATTTATATCTCATACTACTTATATTATTTAAAAGTGATTTAAATTTTCCTAGGTTGATGGTTCGTGCAATACATACACATATATGCCTAGTCAAAATAATATAAAAATTATCTCTGCTAACGCCACTTCTATTTCAAACATAGAAAAAAAGAAAAGACACGATTAATAAGTTACTATTACAGAATCCTGATATTATATCTATATGTGACAACTATGGATCCTGATAGTTATTTTTCCAGATCATTTTAATCCCTGCATGCTCATTCAACCATGGGTACCACCTGTTACTACAGAACCAAGTCAACCCTCGGTGGACAACCAGGAAGGGGTGGAAGAAGATCCAATAAATAAAAATCAACTCGATGGGGAAGAAACGTGCAACGAAGAGGCTTTTTTTTATTCCAGTTCTCTACAAATGCCAAAGTAATTGTGATAAGTACATAAATAGATATTATAATCTAAAATTAATACAATGGCAGAAGAACAACAAACAAATATCATAAAAAGGCAATCATAAATTATTTATAAAAAAAGCATGGTAATAAAATCAGACATTTAAAATACAATATTCATCACATTTAAAATTGAAGTTACACAATTATTTAAAATGCTTTAAAACCTTGTTAACAGCTTTGAGGTGGTGTGTAGAGATCGATGGAAAATATTTGATTAGATCTGAAGCCAAGGTCCAGTTGTCGCCAGAAGCATCAGGAACGCGGGTCGAAAAAGCAGCGTAGAGGCTTTTAACCGAAGATCAAATCCTTCCCAAATTATCACAGAACCCTCAAATATTATCATCCTCCCTGAAGAGGCTAATGTAGAGGGAGAAGAAGAAATTAATGTCCTTCCCATTCCTTTGCAGGAAGAACCACTCAATTACAATACGTTGGAATCGTTATTGGCTCGGGAAAAATTGAGTATAGTGGAAGTAATTGAAAGCTCTGCTTCGGAAAGTGAAACTCTTCGGAATAAAGATGAAGAAAAAGTGCCCGAAAGAATAGCTACATCAACCATACCAAAAAACGCAAAGAAATCTATACATAACCCGGATCTTATCTTAACGTCTAGAACGAGGTCTGGTTCTGTATCAAAAAGATCATCTTCAAAATCCAGATCTTCTCCACAAAAAGGACAGACCCCTCATAAGGTGCAAAAGAATTGAGTAGGCTCCAATAAAAATAAAAAACCCTGTCTTATAGAATACAATCTAAAGTTGTCGATTTTTTCGATCCTATAATATCTCGAGATCAAAAAATGAACATGGGAATCAGGCGCATCATTTCCCTCAACACACGAGGAGGAAGGAACCGAACTAAACGTCACTCACTTATGAGAAGTCTCCTTTATGAAAAATCGGACATCATCTGCCTACAAGACATTAAATCCCCTTCTTTTGGTCATGTACATTGGATTGTCATTTCTGTATCCCTAAGCACTATTTTCATTTTTTTACCGGTGATGGGACTCATCGTGGAGTTTTAACTTTGGTATCAAAGAATATAGACAAACCGGAATGTGTAAAGCAACTTTCAAATGGAGGAGATTGACACAAACTCTTTTTTCCAACGACGAGTGGTGGCTTCTACATTATCAATGCCTATGGACCCAACGTTGAAAACTTGGCTTTTTATCAGGCAATCATCAATGTCTCAAAAGACAATATCTACCCACTGTTGTTTATCGGTGATATGAATGTTGACATATACAGGATAAAGTTTAAGCAACCAAATTATCAAATTATGTCTAAACTCATCTTGGAACTGAATCTTTTTGATGCCGTTAAATTTTTTAATCCTCAAGATAATATAACCTGGCGATGTGGGAATAATTATTCACGAATAGACTTGGCTCTTGCTTCTTCCTCCATTTATCGACAATAAAAAATGCAAACTTCCAGGTTCGGATCATAAGATTATTGAAATCGATTTGCAACATCACTTTACAAAAGCGTATTTTAGGATTCCGAATTGGGTTATCACCAACAAAGATTTTATCAACAAGCTCAATTTAGATTTTTTTCGTCTTTTTCACCCCTCTTTTAACAATAAAAAGATAGTGAAGGTATTGACTAAAACCGTTTTAGATAAAACCTTATTTTTTATTCGTCTAAAGAGAAAGGAAAATGCCAATACTCAAGAGGAACTTCAAGAAGTTTTAAATAATGGATCATTATTTTTACGTACTATAACCTCCGACGTTACTAATGTATTCCGCGCTGCAGAAATAGCAGAAGTTGATTTTAAATAAAAAACTTCATGGGAAACCGATAGATCAAGAAGATTAAGGAACTTAATTAAAAAAGATGGAGGTTCCCCCCTTATTAAAAAGATCATTGAACATGGTCAAACTATAACGGATCCTCAAGAAATCTTAAAAGTATTTCATAAACGTTTTCAATTTCTTGTGGATGTGAAGAGGAGCAATTTTCCCCTTGCCAAGACTGGCAAACATATTATTTTTACGAAAGAGAAGATATATAACTATATCATGAAAAGTATAATGACAAAAAAGCTTCAGGTCCCGATGGAATTTGTAGAAGGATATATACACAATGTGCGGAAGAGATAGTCCCTTATTTGGTTGAATTGGGGAAAGCAATGGAAGTTCATGGGAAGCTTCCTCAATCCTGTACCATAGGGTGAATAGTTCTTATACCAAAGAAAGGGCTGGCCATAGATTCGAACAACTGGAGGCCAATTACAGTTCTTAATGAACACTATAGAATTCTTTCTGGTGTACTTGTTTCAGAAATCGAGCCTATATTAAATATTAAACTTGGCCCAGAACAAAAAGGATTTCTGAAAGGAAGGAAAATTATTGACATATCAAGAAATATGGAGACCGTCATTGAGAAGGTAACAAAAAGGAAAACTTACGGAGCTATCGTTGCAATAGACTTTTGTAAGGCGTTTGATTCCTTACTTCACAACTTCATTTTCAACTCCATTAAAAATTGCTCCCGAAGAAGTTTTTCAATCCTATTATAACCCTACTCGTCTATGGCACGTCATTTATATCATTGGGAAACCATAGGAGTGATGTAATCAACTTAAAGAGGAGTTGCCGGCAAGGCTGCCCAACAGCGCTCCTTTTATTTATTGCTGCTCTTAATAGCCTTAGAAATTCAATTTTAAAGAAATTCAAAGGCTTTGGAGGGGAAGACACACATAATGGATATGTACGCTGACGATATTACCATAATGCTAGAAGCTAAGTCTGAGAGACAACTGATTAAGCCTATTGAAGTGGTTCAGGACTATTTCAAAAAATATGAGAAGAAGTCTGGATTAAAAATCAATAACAAAAAACAGCTATTTTACCTTTCGGAATGGAGTCCTGGAAAACAATTAAAAATTGCTGGCTGCTCGATCATGGACTCTATCTCAGTTCTTGAGATTTCTTGGGACAGACATGGATCATCTTCGTCTAATTGGACTTCACTTAAATACTTTGTGGATTCTACAATCTCATCGTCAAAAGGGTTCAATCTCCAGAAGAGGATCGATATTTTTAACTACATTATAACACCAAAATTTTATACAAAGCAACCGCGATTCCCTGGCTTGCAGAAAAAGTTTTACATGAAGAAAAGTTCTGGCACAACAAATTATTCCACAAATTTTACACATCTTCAATAATAAGACCTAGATCTCTCTTAGGAGGAGGGCTATCTCTTCTCAGGATAATTTTACCCAAAATCTACCGCAAGGTTTTTATAGACATCTCTTGCCGTCCTGGAATTGAATGGAGGGCTACATTTTCTGTAGATCCCATTTACACGTGGCTTATACTTGGCACAAATAGTATTAATTCCAATTTATAAGAATTTTCTCCTTGGATAGCGTCAGCTCATAGAGTTTTATGGAGTGGAACTCCTTCATTTAAAGCCTCTTCGACTATTGACGTGATTCACCAAAATCGGAATAAAAAAATTTACTTTAAAAATATTTTACATCCTAAAGAGATGGAACTTGTCGCTCTTAAAAACAAAATTTTATCATTACATGATTTGGAAGGCACCATTTTTAATTGTGGGAAATTTTATTACCCTCTGAAAAAATCTGCTTAAGAACATCAAGTACCACAGCCTTGACACTTGAAAATGTCATTTAAAGACAACTACAAAAGTAAGGCTGTGGAAATATGTAATAGATTTATTACAAAGCTAAACCTTCCATACTCCTGGGAAATAAGAATAATGTCATCTATGACAAAAATTAAGGACCCCAAGATATTCACTGCGCAATTACAAATTTTGAATGACTGTATATACTTCAATGCTTCATGCAGGGATTGCGGAAAATTATTTAACTCCGTTATTCACGCATTTGCTGAATGCCAGGGACTTCGCTTCCTAAGGAAAATAATTTCCCTCAACATTGCCAACGTGGGTGAAAACTTTGTGACACTGTTGATTCTGTTTGGAGTTACTTCAAATTTTTTGAAAGCATCTCTGAAAACGCATACCCTTTAAATGGCTATTTCAAATTGTTAAAGCCGAATTGCAGAAAAACAGGCCATCGTAATACCGGTCGAGGTGGAAGAATTTCGGGCAATTCTAATATCAACAGCTGCAAGATATTCGGCTTTTGGTATCAAAATTCCAAACGTGGACGATTCATCGTGGGAATAGGTGGGAAATATTATCAAGTACTATCCCTCTAAACACTACAATAAATTTCAACGCTGGCTATTACGAATACACAAAAAGGTTTTAAAGAAGTAAATATTCTTAATTAGTCTTTTTAAAACAAAATGTTCTGTTGTTCTGAATAAAAGTATGTTTTATATGATTTTGTTGTTTGTTTGTTTGTTTGTTCATGTTTTTATATAGTTGTGATACATTGTTAGGAATTTTGTTGGACTTTTGTTTAGAGTATTAATTTTAATCTATAATGTTTAATTATATATATTGTTTTATATAACTACTCTAAATAAATAAAGTAAAAAAATATATATAGTTTATGTTATAAACTCCACTATTACACGATGTTATAAACAAATACAAATCACAAAAGACTTATGAATAGTTAAATTATAATATTAATATCAAGTTTCATAACATTTTATATTCAAAAGTAATTGGATAGTCAATTGTATCACCACTTGATGCAAAGAGCAAGGATTTGAGGAATTATTATTTCATCTTCAGTGGGTTATATTTCCCTCTCTCTCTCTCAAAATATCATCTGTTTTACATGACTCACCGCCAGTATTGTAAGGTTTTAGCCATCAGGATCATTTTTCTATTAATGGATAACAATATAATATTATATTTTTTTTAAAATATTTTATTTATAGTTACTATGGGGTATAATACTGATTAAATTTATATTTGTTAGTCAGTATGGATAGCACTTTTGACATTCAACGCAATATAAATAGCAAAAGCAATTTCTACGATAATTGTACTAACAATAGCGATAGCTTTGAGGTTAAAGAAATTATTTATTGTTAGCTTACTTCCTTCTTCAATATATAAATGAGTCAGCTCAGCATAGACAAAGACGTGAATAAGGATTTGAACAAAGGCTGAAGCAATCCAAAGATAGAAAAGAGCGGATTTCCTCCTGATGAAGTCCCAAAAGAGCATCAGGGACGAGGTTAGGAGTAGGAGAAAGCTTCCGGCGACAAGGACTTTGAAGACAGACAAGTAGAAAGGAAAGTTCAAGGCCAGTGTTTGGCTATAGTTACTCAGGACTTCCCGGATGTATATCGAGTTATTCAGACAGCCCAAAATGACTAGAATGAACGAACTGTTAGCGAAGAGAAAAGTATTTTTCTCCTTAGGTTCATCCTTGGAACAGTCCAACATCATATTTTGTTTGAAAAAAGGATCTAGATAAAATTGAAATAGAAGAGTTTTCAAGGACGAAAAAGGATGTAAATATTACTTACCCATGTCGTTTGAATGCCTAATAGTATCTAAACTTACAGCGTCTGCACATTTATTCTTTCATGGTAATTGAAGCAAGTGTTTTTATTTCCAGCTTTTGACGTCTCTGTAATGTGCTTTCAGTAGATGAACGCATGGACATTATAGTTGATGAAAAATATGACAAAAATATATGAACTGTTTTTTACACCACATCTGGATTACTTTGCTCTAATTAACAAACGGTATTGCTTCCAGTTTGAGCCCCAAGAAGGAGTTTAATAGAGACTTACGATTGGAGAGGAAAATAATGACATTGACCTACATCATTGAACCGGGTATTTTAAAAAGATATTTGGCTTCTATAAATATATATACTGTGTTCGCTTAGTACCCAAAAGTAAAGGTTGGATTGAAGTATTGTTAATATTTTAACTTAACTTAAGTCTTTTATAGATAAAAACCTTTGTGTAATCCATTATAATTTGGAAAAGCAAATGTTTCAAAATAATTCAAATTTGGAATAGCACCAACGATAATTACGTTGATAATAAACGGTTTCACATTTAGCATGGAGTAGTTACTGACAAGTGTTAAGTCAAGGCTTCAAGCGAAAGCAAATCTTTTAACACTTGATGTACCTAATTGCTATTTATCAAAATTGTTACTGCAAATTTGTGTGATAGTTTACTGAACACGTTGAAGGAGGAAAAACTGTTGTTAAAATATTGTTGTTTGACTTTTAATCTTGCCAAAAAGAGTATCACGTACTCCTCCAATTATAATTTTGGAAATGTGATGGTGAAAAGCAAAATAAAACATATTTTGCCAAGTTTTTTCTCAATTAATTTTGCCGAACCCTTCCTTTGTTTTCCTTTGTTTATATGTCTAAAAAGTAAGTAATTTAAACTGCGCATATCGGTTGGTATCATATATACCTATATATTATAGCGTATTTTTATAAAATTAATAATTATTTTAGGAAAAAAGGTAAAATTTTAGTTTTAAAAATAATTTTCCTTCCTTTCCAATGTTGAAATATATGTAATACGACGTACTTGCATAGCTCTCTTAAAACATGTGTTTCTATATATGTAGTCGGTTACTAAATAAACTTGAAATTTAAAAAAACAAATTGCATTTTAAATAAAATATTTTGTTTGTCATACCCTTTTGTATAATAATTTTTTCTTTAAATCTCATTTGGACTACTATATAATCATAAAACTTAACTTTCATTGGCGCCGCCCTAAATGGCCCATGCGGCAGGCATTCCGGCGGCCCAAATTTAAAAATATTTTTCCTCTCGATTATTTAAGCCTTGGAGAACCAGAAAAGCATCTATTTGAATGTTTTTAAAGAAAAGTGTTAAATTTGAACAGGTCATATATATATATATATATATATATATATATATATATATATATATATATATATATATATATATATATATATATATATATATATAGGTCTTACAGATAAATCCAGAATGATTTCAGCTGCATGCAAATCAATGAGGAAGGCATTGTGGTCGAATTTACTGCTTTGATTGACAAGTCTATACATCTTTTAACAACTTTTATACAATATGACCGCCAACGGCTTCAATCACTCTCTTGATTCTAAACCTGAAGAAAGGAGCAGGCATTTATGATGTGCCCAAGATCAAGAAGTATCCTGGACTCACGGATAAAGGAGGTCTTCAAAGTATCCACGGAGTTATTGGACTTGTTGTCAACATTCCCCTCGAACTCCTCCTAAACGTGATAGTCCAAGGGGTTGAGGTCGGGAGAGCTGGAGGGCCAGATCTGCACATCCCAGAAGATAGGGACATTGGCTTGAGCCAGTTTTGGACAGGCGCTGAGTCCTGCTGAAAAGGGTAAGAGCGCCCAGTTGCCATTGTATCCATCCACGGCTTCACCACAGTCCTAAGGAGGTCAAGATAGTCCTCCTGGTTGAGGTGCTGTCCGGACTTAAAGAAGTGGGGTGGCATGATATTGGAAACAAGGAAGATAGTCATCACATTAGCTGGATGTTTGCTATGGAACTTTGGCACCACCTCATACTTCTTCTCGGCAATCCACCTGTCGTTCCTGCGGTCAACTGTGGAGATCTTTTCAGAGAAGAATCAAAGAGCTGGGACTTTTCAGACTTGACCTCCAACATTAATGGAACGTCATTGACATACATACCTAAAATGTATTTATTAGATCTCAAATAAACTCCAAAGCCCCGAAACTTCTAATTTATGGAATTGGAAAGATTTTCCATCCTCTAAATTGTTCTCCCTCTGAGGAATCGCTTTTGCTACATTCTTATTTTAGATTTTAATATAGGTTCCAATTTTTGGCTCAAACTCAAGTAAGAATTTTGTTGCTTTCATCTGATACAGTTATTGGACGCCATTTATTAATATCCGTTGCATCCCCCTTTAGTGATTAAGTTGATTCTTCCTTTGTTATCGATTTCGGAAGTTTCCCGTGGATTTCCATAGATTTTCCCAATTCTACCCAGTATGGAACAATCTTAACATACATTTTGTATAAACAAGATCGCTTATACCATTGGGTCCTGAAGCTTTACCGTTATTAAATGTTTTTATATAGTAGGAAATAGAATCTAATGTGAAAATAACAACATGCTTTTACATACAGGACCGAGGAAAGGGATTTCTTTCTCATAGCCATAGCTAAATGAATTCGCTTTTTAGATATTGAACCAGACCTGGTTATTCATGGTAGAATTAGCTCAGGATTTAAATGAACTTCTCTACGTTGAATAGTTGTTGTTTCGTAATTTATATATGTATATATATATATATATGGTTCGACAGAATTGTATCTGACTGGATATAAATAAGCATTAAAATCAATCACTCGAACCTAGGATCTTATTAATGAGATATACCAAAAATGACCATCCCCTCTCGGGATTCGAACCTGCGCCATCAACATTGAGAGTTTAACAAGCCTTAACGCACACGGCTATCATACTCCCATTAATAATATATTTCGACGATTTTAAAGGACCTTAGAGTAACTTTCGACTAGCAAATTTTGTAATTGTCCTCTTTATCTTCGATGACTAGTTCCTATAAATGGGTGGGCACCTTGTACCCGGCAGCATGGCGTACAGAGTCATTTCTTAAATGATGTTGGAAAAGAGAAAGTTTATCTCATGCAGTCATTTGAATAAATTTGATTCCCTTCCATCTTTGACCATATCATCATAATTCCAAGTTTGTTTTATTTTTATGGTTCAGTTTTTCGAATCCCTTAAATGAAAAATGAATTTTTGCAACCAAAAAACTGTAATATAGTTTTTAAATAAATTCCCAACAATTTTGAAACTTTTACATTACAAAGTGTAACACTTCGTTGAAGCACCTCTGTTTTGTCCACAAGACACCTTCTCCTAAAATAACATAATGTAAATCGTTAAGATACCACACTTTTGTAAGACAAGGAATCCTTGAGAATCATATATAACAATTTTAGTTTCAGCCAATAAGATATTTGAAGGGGAAAAAGTAAAATATACAACTGCTATTATTAATAATAAATTCTTATTGTTCGCTTACTTGCTATCAAATTGCTAGTCTTATTTTATTTGTAAAAATAATAGGATATACTCCATTGGACCATTTGTTAAAAGAACAATAGATTTATCAATTCATTGGTTATGAATTACATTGAAATGTGTTTATTAAATGAAACTGATTCTGAAGAAATCTCCTTTCTTATTTATCTTATATTTCTAAAGATGTTGGCGAAAAATAAGGACTCTTAATAACTAAAATTAATAGCCAAATGACTTTGAATTTCAATATTTATTTACTTATTGAAGTTTTGTACTTAATGTAAATTAACATTTTTAAACTATATTTAAGAAAAATAGTTCTATATTTTTATTATGTAAAAAAAGCAAATTAGTTTAGCGTCCTTTTAATATTTTAAATGAAAGTTAACCATTTGTTTTTTATGTTCTATGAAATTAATTTCACATTTATCCACAAAATGCATACTATTAATGGCACATCTTAAAAATTTGATTTTGAATATACAGTAAAAAAGAAATCAAATCCACTTTCCATATCAATAATATAATATAAATAGACTTTTCCTCAAACTATCCCGAACTGGTTCAGAGGAGAAAGTATTCAACAATAACAAAAAAAACTGGTAGTATGACCTGATGCAAAGACACGTTTATTTCAGACACGTTTATTTTTAATGGTTAATCGTGTAAATATCCCTCAATGCATTTACTCGGGTATACAATCCTATTGTAATAATATATTCAAGTTATACGTGATGTGGTATACGTTATTGCTATCGTTTCGCTACAAGTGAATATTTATTGGGATAAAGGTCAGTATATACTGAAATAATAAGCCAAGGGGCGGAGTAATCAAATAAAACGGATCTATATAAAAACGATAATAATAGCCAACGTCATATCTGATGTAATATAATATATATATATACCTTATATAATATATATATATATATATATATATATAATATATATATATATATATATATATATATATATATATATATAGGGCTGTTCTTATTTTTCAAATGTTTGAAATGTTAGCAACATTGTGGATTTTCTGTTTCTTGGTGATAAAAGAAGACGATATACAAAGTTTGAACAAAATCGGTCGACATTACGAGGTCGCGCAACGAGGTCAAAGTTTAAAATTTAGTAAAATATAGTTTTCTGCCAATTTCTTCAAAATGGTGGACGTTACAGACTTCAATAATATTATTAATTTAAAGAAATCTAATTTACTACCAGACGTATATTTGATGTTTTTTAATAAAACAAAGTTTTCAGTAAAAACAAAGAAAAAATGGAGTGTGTAATGATAGAATATTTCATAGCTTTTTTGTATCAATTAACTTCACTCGCCTGTAGAACATGACTTGTTCGCTTCCAGTAAAATAGTATTTTAAGTTTAGTAAACCTTTGAATTATAAATCCAAAATGACCTTGGTTGCATTCTATCAATTAAGAATTCAGTACAATCTGAGTTTACATCATATGATTCAGAGCCTATATTGACCTATAAGAAATCGATTATGAAAAAAAATAATAATAATGTGTTCTTAGATTTGGTCAGGTATCCTCTCAAAATTTTACTTTGTCTCTGACGCATTTATAATCCATCATATGCGTCATTTTGTACGCGAGATATGTTTTTTAAATGTACATATAACTTTCTTCTTATAAATTGACATGATTTAGTATACCAAAATATTAAAGCTGGTGTACCAAGCTTTCATTTGATATGTTTGGTGCTCTAAAAATCGCTATACTTTAAAAGAAATAAGCATATACATTTTGCACGTACTCTCCCAAAAAATTGATCCTTTGATATGAGAATATACAATTACCACTTGTAACGGCTGTTAGTGTTACCTGGATAGAAAAGAAAAAAAAAGAAGGGAAAGAAGTGAGGCAAAATACTCTCTCCCTTCTTTTTTCCTTATCAAACGAGGAGAAATTTGTAAGAGAATTAAAATGTAAAATAAACTTAAATATAGAATAACTTATATCATCAAAAGATTGATTTAACATAACACAAGTGGCTGAAGGAGATAGTATTTAGTTGCAAATACCATTCCCTTACACTTGAAAATACTTGTAACTGTTTCCTTTTGTGTAGTAGAGGTTTGAAATTGTTATTTCGTTTCTAATTATTATAATATCTATATTCTAGTGTAACTGTTTCCTTTTGTGTAGTAGAGGTTTGAAATTGTTATTTTCGTTCTCTAATTATTGTAAATATCTTTATTCTAGTGTGTACAGTTATTAGTAATTTATTTTTATATATTATTTTATTTTATTGCATTTTCGTAATATAAAATGTAGAAAAATACTTATAAAAAGATACATAAATATATAAAACATAAAATACCTATAACATATTTCTTTATTTGGCGAATATTACAATAAGAAACCGTTTGTGCATAATGCAAAGTGCATATATGATTTTACATATACAAGAAGTTTTTTTGTTTTGCAGTCCTCCTATATTTTAAAAATTTGGTCACATTGGTCGTCCTACGGCCAAAATTGACCTACCTCGCATAAGCTTATAATAAAGCAGCTTCTTTGTTTTTGTAATCTGAAATAGGTATGTAGAATGAAAAAGCAACTTGTTAACCATCGCACAAAACATAATGGCTGCGTTTTCCCCCTTTTCACAGGGAAAAAGCACTGTATTTGGTCATATAAATCATATTCCGTATTTTCGGTAGTTTAAGTTGCACAGACTATAACTCACCAAAGTCAAAAATGAAGAGGAAAGGAGGAGACATCATACTAGAGTCGCACTGAGTATAAGTCGTATTCAAAATATAATACCGTGTAGACGCAGACATATAAGATGAAAAAAAAACTTCATTCTTATTATTTTCCCAACTTTAAACCATAAAATATCCTAGGAGGAGATGTTATATAATATGTATATATATAATAAAATATATATATATATGTACATTTATATATATATATTTTTTATATATATTATTTATATTTTATATATGTTCATTATTCGGCGCTTAATATTATGAAATATAAAATTTTGAACAGAATAAGAAACACCTGAACTACTCTTATCTAAACTTAACTCGATTGATACCCTCTAATAAAGATATTTTACTTTTCTGTAGCTGTCTTTTCTCCAAAAATTGAGAGCTAACAACTGAGATACCCCTATAAGATATACTTTTCTGTACAAAAATTGAGAGCTAACAAATACTCCTCCATCCACTACCAGTCGTGTCTTCGGCACTCTATGATGTTATCCCTCAATACAATAACATAGATACTTACTCTATCACTTGAGATATTAAGTTCATACGAGTGGAAAGCAGATCCAAAACCCATAAGCTCTAAGCCTCAATCATTGAATTCAATCGTGATGGAATTATATAAAACGTGTTCCTCATTGTACGCTAAATGAAACCATAGCTACTACAATACTTGAGTATAGGTAAGTGACATGAATTGAAAACCATTCAATACATTTAGCATATAAAATATGTAAATCAAACATACATTTTCTATCCTCCCTCAATAGGTAAGCATTTCAGGATGACCTCCCTCCAATAATTCAAATATTCTAATAAAGCAAAGCCTGTATATGAAAGGATATATTTCAACTAAATATAAGATCTAAGATCCCTAGCCGGTAAAAAAAAGTCTATGAATCACGTAGCATTGTACATTTTTGTGTCTAAAACAACTCTTTAAGTGGTCCTTTAAAAGCAGTGTTTCTTTTTTAAATATAAATAAAATATAGTATTTATAAGCGCTTAGCAATTACATCTAACAGACTCAATATCGCTTTCAAGATCATCAACTTTTCTATTGGGATGATTTTTGAAATTGACTTGAAGGTCTCCATTTTTAGCAGTGAGTCGGACTCCATCATCAGAGAAGTTGGAGTCATCATAGGCCTCAAGCGTACATCCCGAGCGAATAGCTACGGACTCGATTTCGTTCTTGTATTTGAGGTTAAGTGGAGATCTTAGTAGAGAGAAGGATCGCTCTTCTCCAGACTGAGGACGAGGCCATCAAAATCATCATTTGTGCAGTCCCTATCGTCATAGAGAACGGCGCAAGCCGTGGCTGCAACAGGTGGACAGGCTCCTGGACGGGCATTTGAGCTGGGATCAACCTTTCCTGCTCCACTTCCTTGACTGCTTGGTCCGGGGCATTCACAGGTCACAGCAGAGATTTCATCGTCAAGAGAGTCGTCGTCAAGTTCTTCCAATAGTTTCCGGGTCCACCAAAGTTCTGTGCGTTGAATACAGCTCTCTCTCCCCGCTTGCCCTCATCAGAGCTAGCATGATCATATCCTGTGAGAATGCAGCCTGGTTTGACTACAACGGCTTCGGCATCATTCCTATGTAAAAATCCTAGCTCCGTATACCCAGTGGGAACAGGCTTCTCCCATCCTTCACAGCCGTCGTCATCGTACAAAACGGCGCACATTCCATTAGAATTCGTTTCTCAAGACACTCATTCCCAAGAAGTTTCTGAATGAGCTGCCCCTGAGCAGAGAAGACGCCAAATATAGCGAGAAGAAGAGACACACGTAGCATGTTCAGAGGCTGAATCAAGACTACTGTCTTTTTCTCTAATATGTATATTTATTATAAGGAGAGTCCTTTGTGTTCGGATCAAAAAGCACATCGTAGTAAGCACACCTTGGAAGTAAGAAAGAAGAAGAAAAAAAAAAGCACATATACCGGTTTTTTCTCCCCTTCTTAAGATTCTGAGGTACAGGTATAAGTAGTCAACAGGCACAACTTAGGAAAAGTTAATATTATTATTATTTTGCATGCACTATATGACTAGGAAGTAATCCTTATTTGTTGGATAATGACAAAGGATTGATTTATTAGCTGGGAGTGAGAGCGTCAAGATCTAAAATATCTTCTTAAGCCTCTTAGAAATTGTCAAATGATTCTGGGAATTCATTTGATCTTAAAATAGCCAAAGAATGACGTCAAAACAATAAATCATTTTGATATAATTAGAAGAGGGTTGAGTACAAAGCTGTGAATGAAGATTATTTGAAATATAAACAGGAGATCCTATCATAAATATATACATAAGGAATCTCCATAAAACATATTTGTAACTGTATATTTAATTGACGTAAGCTAAATATCCGTTTGTCTTAGTGTTGATGACTGTGGTTCATTTTAGAAGGAATCTTCGAAAGCTATAGCATTGAATGAGTCAAAGTTTCGTAAAATAAAACAAAATGTTGACAGTGTGTTTAAAGGTTTTTTAAAGATAAGTGTAGAAATTAAGATTAAATTGTTCCCTTAATTCATGAATTGTTTCATTTAAGCAATATGGTAATCACTTTGAGACATTCACATTTTTTCAACTGATGCAATTAAACGGTAATAATATAACAATGCATTTATTATGCTCAATGTATTACTTTTTTAGATATCAGAAAAATATATGTATAGAACCATATTTTTTCACCATAAAATAGTTCTTTAAAAATCAAATGATACTCTTATTTATCCATACGATATACACCATAAAATGAAACTCAAAGGTACTTTTGAACACTATCCTATTCATTATAATGTGATTTGTTGACTTTTTAATACTTAAGTTGCAAATCAGATTATATGAAAAAGTTAAGATTACTTTAAGATTACAGAGTTTTATCACTAACCAAAAATAGTTTTGTCTTTTTAGTCAATAAAAATATTTTTTAATTAGGATTTTTATTCGTATCGGTCCAACATTAATATTTTATAAGTCATTTTGTTATCCATGCGATCTACAAACATAAAGTAAATTAATTTTAAACATTATCTCATAGAGATATAAATATTTAGAGAGCTTATTGGAATCCTCAGAGAAATACATCATTGTGTCCTGAATATAGCTGAACGATGTTCTCTGCTAATTGGAGGGAATACGCTCTCTATATCTTTATATCTCTATGCATGATCCTAGATAATATTATATATAAATCATACAATAATATGTGATTTATTGCAATTATATATATTTTAGAGTAAACCAGACTATTGGAATATATCCATATCACTCTAAAACAAGAATGGTCATTTGGTTTAACAAACTAAAGTTTTTATTTTGAAATCAATTAAAAATATGGGTATATTAATATTTTTCTCCTTTCCAATGGCATCTGACGTAGCCATTTATATAAATATAGAACAAAATTGCAAATAAGAATGTAATTTCTAAGATATTTTAATTTATTCGAGAGTCAAAAAAACAACTCTAGAAGTATGAACCTCAGGAAGGAAAAAACTGAAATCGAATTTGGATGGATCTTATTTCATAAGGAATTTGTTTTATATTACTGGAAATCCCATTCTAATGACTGGATCCATTTAACGTAACGTTAAATATGGCCTATGTTATTATTTTACGGTTCTCTTAGATGAGTGTTTTTATCGAAAACTAAACGAAAAAACTTTTCACTACCGCCTCAGTTGATTAGGCCAGTCCAAAGATATATAAAGATGATAAATACCAAAATATTGGATCGCTGGGTCTGGTGCACGACCTATGACATTCGGCACTATTTAAGAATTGGCTCCTTTTCCAGGGACTCCTTTATTCACTTTAAAAGTCCATAGTGATAAAGGAGGCTATACTCAAGTAAAAGAGAGAGAAAAGAGGGAAGGAGAAGAAGAGAAAAAGGAGCTCATCATTCAAAACAATCATGTCCATGAAGGAAATAATTGAAGTAACGAGTGACATCGAATCTTCTAGGCAGTTCCTCCAAATAAGAGGCTGCCTAAGATTTTATCCGCCCACCTGTAGGACATGCCATCGACCAATGTCTCTGTCCAAGTACCGGGGAGGAGCAAAGCGGTGGAAGTGTGGCACCCACCAGGACAAAACTCTTAACGAGAGGAGTGGTTCCTTATGGACAAGTTCCAATCTGTCCTTTCCCGACACGATCCGCTTGGCTTGGGCGTGGGCCCAAAAAATGCCAGTCAAAACCGTTCCCCAGGTGTTGGACATAAGCTCTGTATCAGCTGTGCGCTGGTATTCAATTTTCCGGGAGATATGTTCACGAAAATTGAGTTCCAGCTTGCGCAAGATTGGAGGCCCGGGCGTGGTGGTCCAAATAGATGAATCCCTCATGGCCAAACGTAAATATAATAGAGGCCACCTCGTGCCTGAGAGGTGGGTGTTTGGCGGATATTGCCCAGACACAAAGGAAGGATTCCTCCTAATGGTTAATGATAGGAGAGCCGCTACTCTCCTGCCTTTAATCATGGATAACATTGAGGCGGGTTCCATTATATACAGCGATGGTTAGGCTGCATATAATGGAATCCGTCAAATGCCCGTTCATCCTCGCTATAAGCATGAGGTGGTCAACCACTCCAGGAACTTTGTGGACCCTTTGACAGGCGCTCACACTAACAATGTTGAGTGTTTTTGGAAAAACGCGAAGCAGAGGCTCAAGTCAATGGCCGGTGTCCATGATACTATGCTCTCTGGGCACTTGAATGAATTTTTATGGCGAGAGAGATGGGGCAAGAATGTGAACGACGCCTTTGACAATTTATTTAAATGTATCGCAGAGTTTTATATTTATGATTAAATTTATTATGTTTATGTATATATTAACTCAATAAAAGAAAATATTAAAATTGTTGACTGCTATATTTATTTGAATTGAATCATGTTCTACGTTCTACATGAAACGTTGGTCGTCGAGGGCAGGGCTGTTTTTGGTTTTTCTAGCTATTAAAACAATTATCCTTGAGTGAAATGACGTTTTATTATACTATAATAATAGTAGTAGTTGTTGTCTACACAGTCGACCCTTTGTAGTACAAATAGATGTATTTGCAAAAAAAACGGACTGCTTTGCAATAGTAAATGCCACAATAGTAATACGTGTCTTAATAAGTGATATTATTTGATAATTATTTTGTATTAAAATTCAGTTAAATAAATAATGAAACAGAGATCGGATTGTTGAGCTTTAATAGTTGTAATATATTTCAATTCATTTGTAATAAAAGATCATTTCGGAGAATGAAAATAGTGGCAAAAAGAGTCCAAAAATGCTCAAAAGAACACCGGATGCGGATGTTAGCGGATCCTCCAAAAAAAACATATCAGTCCGTCAGGGAAGTCGGATGATGCTCCAACGATGATGTCCCTAGGTCCCACAGAAGACGGCAGACGTGTTCCCAACGAGTTGAGATAAAGGAAAGATCCAACGGCCAAAAGATCCCGGAGTAAAGGGAAGGTGTCCCTATGAAGTGAAGTCCAAGGGCCGATATCTCTACCGAAAGGGGGTCCAGAGAGTGATGAAGGGTGTCCAGACGTTGAGGAGCGGGAGCTCCTTCCTATAGATGGAACCAAAATTGTCCCACGGGAGTGGTGGAACGTCAAGGGAGGGAGGAGTCAGGAGTCTCAACGCTCAGGAGTCAGCGTAAAGACGAACATAAGCATAAACAAACAGTGAAAGATCAACAGAGATACATAAATATAATGGTATCAATTACCGTGCATCGCATATTAATGAACAACTGACTTTTTTCAGCAAAAAAGCATATAATCAACTTAAAGAGGACTCAAAACTGCATTTGAGTTTTTGATTTATTAATTTTTATGTTTCGAAAAAAAAAAATAACTTCATAAGTCAAACCCCGATAGTGGTCACTTCAAGGATATTAAAAAAAAGTGACCGGTAGGGCAGATGAGACAAAAGTTTTATTTTTTCTGTGGGAAAACTTTGGGTGGCCGCTTGGGATGATGGCCGCTATGGGTAAGTGACGGCACACAGAGGTTTAATTGTGATGATTCATACAATGATATTAGAACTCATTTTCTTAATCAAGGAGTTGATAACTCACGTTATTATTTCAAACAAACAAAGTGAAGATACCAAGCCACCGTTACCCCCATCTTTAAAAAGACATGACCTCTGGAGATAATGAACAATGGACGAATCATTATTTTATATAAAACATCCTCCTTTGTTGTTTTCAAACCTGTTCCTCCATCTGTTTTCGTTGCTCAATCTCTCAATCGTAGTCAACATTTAAAAAAATAACAAATACGCCTTATTCGAGGTGAGCATATACGAAAAGAACCGTATTTTAGCTTTGAGCCTTATCTATATAATCTAAGCAAACATTGTAGCTTCATCACGTGTAGTAACAAAGAAACCACAGTTATTCCTTGATGCAACACTCAAACTAAAATAACTCCTAAAGAGTAAACAAACTTTCTTCACGTTACATGTCTTGGTTGTTGTTGATCGTTTCAAACCTGTAATATGTACTGTTATTTATAATGTTTTTTGTTTGTTTTTTATTATATCTTTCTAAAATGGGCTGGAGTAAAATTAAGTTTGTTATTGGGAAGTAGAAATATGTTATGAATGTAGGGGGATTTATTCATGTTAAATACTGGATGTGTCCTTTACTCATCTATATATTCTTAATTGTATGACTCATTGGAACAAGGATCTGTAATCTTTAATATAATGTTTTTCAAGTATTCTCAGGAGTGAAAGTAGCTATGTGTTATTGCCGTACGTCATATTTTTGGCATTAAACAATTCTATTCTCTGCCTACCAATATTTTAATGGCCATCGGGATAGATATTGTTAATGTTTTCTTCAGCGTTCTGTTTACTTGTGTCCTCCTCTTTTAATGGCACGACGTACCTCCGTGAGTATTTTACCGGTATGGCGCTTCGGACCATTCCGACTCACTTTAATCCATCAAATTCCATTGTATTTAACCTGTGTATAAAAAATCCTTATAAAAACTCTAAATATTTAAAATTTTGGACGCAAACAACCGAACTCAAAATTATAGCTTAATATTATCCTCTTACTTGGTATTAGTATATGGGAGCCAAGATCAATCCTTTTTGCGGTAGAAGCAATATACAAGATCCCTTCACTTCATCGATAGAAATGGACGACCGTCGAGTTCGAACCTTCCCCTTCGTGTCCCTTGACAAACGTATTGTAAGACTTTAAGGCAATTCCAGAAGTTTAAATACAAAACTTAATGCCTTTTTTAATATGTGCATCCTTTAAGGTTATTTTAATTTGATTGTGTTTTTAGCGTATTTTCATAAGTGATCCTAAGGTTAAACTAAAATTTTAGTTATGTTTTCGTACTTTGAAATTATTCTCATGCTTATGTGGCATTATTATATATATTGTAAAAATTCACTCCTACTAAAAAAAATAATGAAAAATTAATAAGTAAAAATTCCAAAATAAAATGGAAGTATTGAGCACACATCAACCATCCAAGATAGAAAACTATTTCGAGAAACATGAATAACATTGAGCTAGCTTGCTTTTATGTAGGTCGCCTTATAAAATAAATTTGCTTATCTTTTATGGTATTTTATTAGTAGATATTTTTATAATCAGGGTATGTAAAAAAAGCCCAAATTTTGAAAAACCCGGGTTTTACCGTGGGTTTTTTCGAAATTCGGTTTTTCATTACACCATTAATTAGCTAATTAGAAAGTAAAACCCAGGTTTTTTAACCGGGGTTTTTTCGGGTTTTTTCAAAATTTGGTTTTTTTACATACCCTGTCATAAATGAATGACAATCTATCATTAATATATAGTTCAATTTAAAACTCTATATCATGGACTAAATCAAAACATTTATAATTATTATAATAACAAATGATGGAAGAAAAACATTTTATCAAACTCAACTCATTATGACAATTAAAGAAATATTTTGTAGTTCTTAATTATTTTATAAAAAGATTATGAAACGGGTTTTAATGACTTTTATGCATTCAGAGACATTGCGTCAAAAGCTATAAGTACACGTGATAGTTCAAAATTCAACTTCATTTTAAAACAGGGATTAATATAGAAAAGGTAACAAAAAAATTAGAGGACAATGGGAAGAATATATTTTTTTTTTTTTGGCTAAAAACAGAACAGAAAGACAGTAGGCAGATATGGTAGTATTAGAACTAACGTATCTTTCTGCTCCCCAAAGTAACAATAATAATTAATATTTAGTATCATCGGGTACAATAAAAAAAATGAGTAATAAGCTATTTTAAACATATATTATGCAATATTAGTAATTTAAGAATTAAATTGGCAAAAAGAAGCCATGACGTCGTATGGAGGATATGACAAACTGTTTTTTCTGGTTATCGAATATATTTTAATAATTGTTGAAAAGTAAAAGACACATAAGTCATAGGATAACTGATTACTGTGCAAAATCAATTACTAAGACTAATGCCATATTTTCATTATACTAAGTGCAATGATACCTTAGAGCAATTTAAAGCACCATATTACCACGTTATGTTTATGGATAATAATAAAAACATAATTATGTTAGAATTTAGTTATTCTAAATATCAAAATAATAATTATAAATAAACATAGAATAAAAAGAAAAAGAATTAAAATATTTATTTATTATTATCGTTATTATAAAGCGGATTTATTTTTCTCACAAAGTGGTTTGAGGCCTTTATAGTCTGACCAGAAGATAAGAAAGGCTATATTTATGTGCTTGTTTTTACTTTCTTGTTCATACAATGAAACCATATTATACTTTAGTTAAATTTAGTAAGCACAAAACAATAAACACAAAATGTATAGTTTAATCTCTTCGTTCCAAAAAGGAAAATAATGATGCTGCAATGTTCACCTTAATTTAATAATTAATTTAAAGAAAATTAAAAGGATATGATGGTTTATTTTATATAGTGGATTTTTATATTCAGCAAAGTATTATTTTGTTCTTTAATATAGAAATAAATAAGTATTGAATAAAAAGCAAAAGACCTAAAATTGTATTTTAATAATATGAAACTCATTAATTTTTCATATAAGCTGGAATGAGGCGTATTTAGTCAGAAGATTAGAAATGCTGTTTTTTCATATTACTTTTTTACAATAAAACCTTTAATTGGTTAACACTTTTGTAAAATCTAGTAAATTCAGTAAGAACTAAACATTAAATAAACAATGTGCATGATTTACATAGCTTCTTAAAGAAGGAAAATACTATAACTAAATTAGTCTAGAGTATTATGTATAATATATAGGTTGTTAACAAAAAATTGTAACTATCTTACAATTCAACCAATTTGATAAAAGTGAATTTGGGGTGTAATTGTTAATGTACAAAAAATTGACAAAATATTCACAATAAAGTAGTAAATTTTGGACGTAAAAATATATTATATAAAAATCAGAATAAAAAATGTTTAAGCCAACTAAGATTGAAGACGGTACTATTTACCTCGACGACTCAAAGTACTATGACAATTAAAGCCAATCAATTTCAGAGACATAATTACCCTGTGTCGCACGACTTAATACTCCGGAGAAACTTCGATATATTTTTGCAATACATTCAAGATATATTTGTAATTGCACTTGCCTCTCTGTCATTGTTCACATATCAAATCCCAAAAAGGTCTGGGAGTGCGATAGCATGTGAGTTAAGGCGTGTATAATGTTGAGGGCGCAGGTTCGAATACTCCCGAGAGGGGAAGGTCATTTTTTGTCTACCTCATTGATAAGATCTTAGGTGTGATTGACTAATTTTAATGCTGTAATGCTTATTTATACCCTGTCGGATGCAATTCTATCGAACCATATAGGCAAAAAAAGGCCTCCGTCACTTCACAATCGCTGTTGACATATCGCAAAACGGTAGATATTTGTCCTTTTTTATTGTATCAGTTCTCTCATCTACTTCGAGTACAGCGAAAGATACAACGTGTATACCACTTTTATACTAGACCTCAGTGTATCACGGATGACTTTCATTAGGTCATTTTGTATTCAATTAGACATACCCACAAATACCTTAAACTTGGCTAATTTGTCGCCCTTTTCGGCCATCAATTTGCAAAAATTGCAAAAGTTATGGTGAATTGTTCATGCAGCCTATCATTTAGTGTTATTTAGCCCAAATATCACATAATGGATTTGGATGAAGTATAATGTAGTTCTTATTCATCTTGTCAACCTGTATATAATAATAATAAATTTTAAAAAGGAAATTGTGTCGTGTTAAAACAAAATTTGTAACTTAAAGTTATTTTTCTGGTGTAGTTTTATGTTTGATATTGCTTATCTGGTGTTTTTTTAATATAAGGTATAGAAAATTAATAATAAGTTGAGCTCAAATGTCTTAGCATAGGAAACAATGTTCAAAGGGATGTTGTTTTCATGTGAGCAACTGGCTTAAACCACTCTCAGCACGTTTGCGAATGTAAATTTTATTTTTCTCAATATTTAAAAGATCCCAGTATAAGTCAATATTATTATTATTTATTATTTTCTTTGGGGGGGGGGTCGGATATATCCCAAGTCCTCATAATTACTCTTTATCAACTTGTTTAAGACGAGGGTAGACAAAGTAGCAAATAAAGAACATTGTTTCGAAGTTTACACTACAAAAAACAGAAGGTTTTGCTTCAACAAGTTCGAATGTGAGAATGTTGAGCCTGGATACTGGATATAGGAGGCATCTTATCACATTTTATGCGACTACTCGCTCATACCAGAGATTTGGAAGTTTATCATTCAATCACAGATATGTAGCGGATTGACTTGCTTATTAACAGCGAGTCAAGCTACCACTCTTTCTCACACCTCAGCAGGTTCTTAATCTCTTAGTACTCTTGTCTGCAACTATAAAAGGAGCAAGCAAGATTGATAAACACTCTTTTACCTCATAACTGAGTCGTCATTCCACCTCCTCCTTCGCGCTACAGATATATTAATATATTATCAAAATATTGCAATTTATATTCTGCCTAATGCTTTTTCAGCTTCAAACACAACAAAATAATAATAATATTTGCTGCCAAACTTCCTTTAATGCCCTATGATGGAATATAAAAGCCATAAAGCCCTGTCAATAACCACCCCTAGTAGTATTCCATTATGTTTAAGCAATGAGTCAACATCACACGACATTCATGTAAAGGTCCCCACAAAAATATGAGTATTATATTTCCCTATGCATACAGGATTTCAATGCGCCATTATGTGATAAGAAAAATTGCATTAAGAAATGCAAGAGTCACATTCACGTTCTTTTAAAGAAACTAAGATATGTCATTCATGAATATTTTCATGGTGATGCATCTGAAAGTCCCAACAACCCGGACTTGTTTTTGAGAACGTGGCCATCTGAAAGAAAGACAATAGGGGGGGGGGGGGATGAAAATAACCAATAGGCATAGTGAAATAAAGACTCATTTGATTCATGGCTGATAACAGTGTTGCAGAAATAAGAATGAAATAAATTAAAGAACACCCAATTGTATTTGCTAATGGACCTCAATTCATGTTATTTGCATTGAAGGTGTAAAAATGAAGGGAGT
Organism: Caligus rogercresseyi; assembly: GCA_013387185.1. Lineage (NCBI taxonomy): Eukaryota > Metazoa > Arthropoda > Copepoda > Siphonostomatoida > Caligidae > Caligus > Caligus rogercresseyi. The sequence goes on from CP045906.1 coordinate 6,972,423, forward strand.
AAATGACTAACACATCCACTTAACTCATCTCAACTAAGATATATTACATTAAAAAGGGACTTATTTATACAGAAATCCTTATCCTTTGAAGAAAAGAAAAAAGAAAGGACTGTCGCCCCATTTGGTGATGTATTTATATAAGAAAAGGAGAGATGGACAGATTAGAGCAGAGAGACGGAGAAGATGAGCAGAGAGAGGGAGAAAACTACTTTGATATCACTCCATCGAAACCCTATAGCCAAAAAAACTCTCAGTCAAATTTGTCTATTTCATACTATTTTGATGGAACAACTCAATACGCCATGAATTATTCTTTTGTTTCATCATCATTCACGATGAACAAATCCTCACTTTTTGACGATGGGACATAATAATAGAATAAGGGTTGCCAAGAGAAGGGATTACTAGTAAAGTAGCGCATGCATAACATAAAATTCTTTTTTTTTCCCAAACGGAATTGGCCAAAATTTGTGTCCGTAGGGCGCTTTGATGCTACAGCTCTTTGAAAGTAATATAAGTCCTTTTATTATTTATATTGGAATCTCGCACAATGTTGTAGTGATTTGATATAATATATCAAATCATCTAATTTAAATGGTTTTAAAAGGAGTGTGACGTAATTTCATGGACTAGCGACATCTAACGTGCAAGAAAAAACCAAAATTTTGACCTTTTTTTTGTTTACTTTTTCCTTGCATGCGCTACTATACTTTAACGCTTTAGTGATTGCTAGTGAGTTATGAAGAACGACTTTGAACAGCTCCTAATTAATATATTAATTTAAGTAAGCTATTATTATGAGTCCATGTTATATCTACATCTTAAAACATGGACCGAAATGTGTGAAGAAATATTCACCCTTGTAGGAGCAACAAACATATATTTAGGTAAAAAAGAATGTAATTATCACTCTCAGCATTGCAGTATAAGAAGGCCCTACCTATGTGTCAGTTTTAGGGATTAGAGGAGAATTAGCAAATTCTTATCGTTATGACTTAGCCCATCCCATCATGTATTTCTTTTTACTTTATATCCAGAAAAAAGTATACTTATTTGAAAACTGGAATAATTAAATACTTGAATCTTCAAACATTTTTGCCGATATATGCTGTGTATAATACTGAGATATTTTTATTCAAACCTAATTTAACTATATCACTTTTATTACTATAGATTAAGGATTAATTATTAATAGATCCTAGTTTCGTTGAGTAATTTTTGATACTAGCATACTATGAAATCCTCATCGAATCATATACACCACAAACATGTATTTTTTTTTTCTATAGATCCAGCCTACCAAGTTGTTTATTTATTGTTAACTAATAGATAATAATAAAATAATTGACATAAACTAAGAATTGCTCTGTTTCAACAAAAGAGTATTTTATTGCATGAAATGATGTTGCTTCATATATCTTCACATCTATCTATATATATATTATATATATATATATATATATATATATAGAGAAGCGAGAGAGAGAGAGAGAGGATGAGAGAGAGAGAATAGATAGCTAGATAGATAGATAGATAGATAGATAGATATTTAGATAGATAATAAATATATTTTTCTATTATATCTTGTTTACCTTCAAATAAACTGGTGTTGTGTTGAGTAATTTCAATCAAAGACTTTTTCTTTTTTAAACCATTGATTTGAAAGTGGCTACCGGTTTTAATTATTCATTTAAAAAAATTCCGAGCAAAAATTTGAGCAATTCTAAAATTGTTTCTTTGAATCTCAGTTGTCTGAAATTTTGCACAAATATCAAAATGATCAAGTGCAACGATGATTATGCCGTTGAGTGTACATCATATTATTTCAATGTAATTTATCGTATGAGTATTCAGAGCATCTTAACTCAGTGGAAAGTGTTAGACTCTAAATATGTATATCGCATCTTGAGAGGGGAAGTCCATTTTTGATCAACCTCATAGAAAAAACCTAGGTTTGATGGACAATTTTTTAAAGCCATAATGCTTATTCATGTCCAGTGGGTAATACTCTGAAAAAAAAGATTATTTTTTTGTAAAAATCCTTTTTTTTACGATTAACATTTACCATAAGAATGAAATCACAACAACATTTTTTATTCGTATTTTTTTATGTAGGCCTAATATGATATTATACACTCTATATAACTTACTTCATTCAATTCGAGCTATACACCATCGTTTATGTATTCTTCCAGGCTCAACTGATCATGTAAGCCAATTATCTACCTGTCTTGCGCATCGTCAATGTTCTTAGGGCGTTATAAATACATTTCAATGTCAGATAAAATGAATTGCATTGGATAAGTGTATTTAAAGATTTTTTGTATTTATTTAGCATTTTCACTTAATTTGTGGTAGATATATTCTTTAAGTTAAATAAACTAAGTTATGCCCGACTTAAAAGTTAAAACGAAGAGCATACAAAATATGGCTGAAGTATAAAAATTTGAAAAATGTAAAATATTTCTTGACTTCATCTTATTTTGTAAGATGTTATTTAAAATACTTCTGATGATGAACAAAGCGTTTTTGATTACAACATCCTTGGTTTTTATGCGCTGGTTTAAACTTGATGATTGTTAGACCCGTACGATATTTGGTGAAATTAAATATTGAGCTAGTTCCGTTATCTCGAAAAGAAAATAAAATTGATCGATCGTGTCACTATACTTAACAAATAATTATGTTGAGAGTTCGTTCAGATAAATGCTAGTTTGTCTAAGTCGAGGAAGAAGGCCGAAATAAGTAGATGATCTCTATATCTGGTCCTGGTCTAATAATACGTATGAAACCCAGAAACAACAATCATAAAACTTTCATTTTGGAAGTAGATTGGATTTTTTTCGCATCCTACGGGATATAAATAAGTATTATAGCATTAAATTAGTCACTCGCCCCTCGATCTTATCTTAAGATAGATGGTCAATAAGACCATCCCCTCTCGGGATTCGAACCTGGTCCCCCGACATTGGCTTGAACAAGCCTTAAGGGACAAAGCTATGCTCTCTTTAAAAATTAGTTTTTTATGTGCCTCCAGCGACAGGTGACCGATTCTCAAGTATTGTCATTTATAATTCTGTTGGACAGAAGTCAACATATACCTTAAAAGTATGTGAAAGTTCATTGTACAACGATCACCTGTCCTTAACTGTACACCATACCATACCCCTCCCCCATTGTATATGTTAAAGATAAAGTCACCTTAATAAAGGCAGTTGTAAACAGGACTCCTCTCCCTACGGTCTATCTTATTACAGGTTCTACATTGGTAGCAGCGAAAAAAAAAAAAATAATATTCTTAGAACACCATGACCTCCGCAAACGCCAACAACTCTCTCTACAACGACATGGAACGGATCTCAGAACTGAAGAATACAATGCCCCGTTTTAACGGACAGCAAGGATCGAACCTCAACATGTTCATCTCGAACATAGAACGGATCCAGAAGGTACAAGAGATATCCGATGCAAACACAGCCGAACTGGCACATTCGTACATGACCGGAGAAGTCTCGGAGTGGTACTCCATAATGAAAAACCAAAAGATGACAAGACGGCTACAAGCTGGAAAAATGAAAACCGACCTTCTGACAAGATATCAAGATCTATCCCCTAAATCCTTAATTGGGTGGAAAGGACCGGGAGTAAAGGAACCTCTCAGACCCGAAGAATCATTCACCCAGTATTACGTAAGAATGATCGGTAAAATTATAGCCCATCCAGAACTAAACGACGCGATGAAACACGCTGACTCACCCAGGAAATTACCCTATCCAAGGCTATAAAAGACTTCTGCCGGCTCATAATATTAAACGAATTTCCCATGGAACTACAAAAATCCTTAAAAAACGTCGACCACAGGGAACCCCTATCCGACGTCATGATAAAAATAGGAGAAGAAGTAAGAAAATTAAGCTTATCTACTCCCATCGACGCCGTCTCACACCGACCAAGGCCACAGCAACAAAATACAAGCCATAGCTACAATACACCCCAGAGGTTCAGAGGGAGAGGGAGAGGAAAAGGTCGACCAGATTCAAGAACAACCAGAGACGAAAGAAGAGAGAAGAAAGTATTTTGTACATACTGTAACAAATGGGGATACCATAAAAAGAAAAATGTTACCGGTCCGTCGATGAAATCGAAACACGAAGCCAAGATACAACTAACCAAGCACTTAATGAAGAAACGGTTTTTTAAAAAGGAGTGATGAACAAGCTGCACCTATCACTCCAAAAATTATAACAGTATCAGAAATGGCAGCACATCGACCGCAGCTACTAATAAAAGGGCAAAATGGAAACCAAATATATGCGCTCTTCGACTCCGGTGCCTCCGTGTCCTGCATCAAAGAAGACTGCCTCCAAAAGCTGCAAAACGAAAGAATTGCGAATAATAACGCATATTCCTTTCGTACAGCAAATGGAAGCTCTCTCATCACGTCAGGGAAGTACTCAATAACATTCTCAATAAATAATAACGAATTTACTCACCCTGTATTCTGTTTCCCAAACCTAGCATCAGATGTCATACTCGGCACGGACTTCCACTCCAAACACGACATCTGCATCCACGGCTCAGAGGTGAACTTCCACAAGGACGTACACTCAATAGGACACGGAGGCACAATCAGGGCACGAAGAGCGCAAACCATACCAGCATATTCCGTCAAAATACTCGAAGTAACCGCCAAGAATGGAAATCAATCAATGATGACCACCGAAGGAACCAGGAACGGAGTACGCATTATCAACTCTATCTGTTCATACGACGAGAAAGGACACGGACACATATGGTAATAAACACAAACCCTTCAATAATTAAATTCGACCGGAATGAAGAAATCGGCGAAGCTTTCCTATACAAAGACCCCGAGCAACGTAACATTGATATGATAAACGGCATGACAAACTCAAAAACAAACAAATATTCTGCGTCAAGAAAAGAACGGCAAATGGAGACCCGTAATAGAAATACAAAAGAAAATATACCCCCAGGTCTAGGGGCAACACGATGTCAAAGAAAGAATGGCAAACAATAATGTCATAGGCTACGCCTCAAAAAAAAAAAAAAACCTCCTTACAAACAAATCCAATAAAATAAAAGCAAAAACCCGTCAAAGATTACAAGATAAAACCCTCTCATACAATGTTACAATACATTACAAATGAAATGAGTGCCCCAGACTTCTTTCCCTGCAACATAGCAGCAATAATCCTCGAAACCGAAATATATGCACTCAAACATGGAGAAATTATCCACTTCGAAGCAAAGGAGCTCATAGAAGCCCAGAAAAATGACCATAAATGTTGACCAATTTACAATAACCTGCTGACAAACAATACAAAGGAACAACACGTTACCTTATACAATAATATACCTATGATCAAAGAAACAAACCAACTCACAATCGTGGTCTCAAAAAGTCTTAGACAAAAAGTCATGAAGATTTATCATGATAAATGTTGGGAGGTCATAGAGGATATTTACCTACACACAAAAAAAAGATCAGAGAATACTTCCATATACCCCAAGACGCAAAACACTTTGCAGATTATATAAAAACTTGTAGACAATGCCAGTTTAACAAGAAAGGGCCAACCACAAAAAAAAATGCCCTAAAACCATTATGGATCCTATGCAAATTTAACGAAAGAATCCACTCAGACTTAATAGTCCTAAAATCAACATCCTCAAATGGCTTTCAATACATAATGAATATAATCGACACATATTCTAAATATACCCTCTTCGTACGGTTAAAAACAAAAGCAGCCACAGACATAGTGGACGCATTATTAAATAACTGGATTAAAAATTTCGGACCCCCAATCTTCTCGTTACCGACAACGATACAGAATATACCAATCAACTAATAGAACTGACAAACATCTTCCACGGATCATGACAACTTTAATTATTTTATTCGGACAACAAACTTGATCAATAGATAAGAAATATTCAAAACTACTTTTCAGATCTATTTAATCGAACGAAAAGATGCAAATATGGGTTAATTGATTCTCCACTTTCCAAAAGCCTAAAAATGTAAACCAATATTCTGATAAAGTAGATGAACTGTGAAGTTAATATGCCTCATACATTGTATTTATCCCTGAAGTATTAACTTTAACAAAATAAATGGAAGCTCTTTTACATCGTTAAAATATATATTATCTGAATTAATAAGTCTAATACGATGATTAAAATAAAATAATAATATAACTTTTACTTAGAAAGCAATACCCTGGGCATAAAATAAGTATTCTTAATTGCTATATTTTAATGGAATTGATATATCATACGGAACTTGAATATCACTGATCGACAAATTTTGGTTGAACTTACTTGATTGAACAAGTGAAATATGAAATAATACCCAACGAATCCAAATATGATATTCATATCCTTTTAGCAATTATTTATCCTTAAACCCATGATATTTAAATACGCTGATTATTGAAATAAAAAGTACCATTTGTCCTATAGATATATAAAATATCATACAATAAATAATTACATAGAAATTGACAATCAATTAAATACACTGATAAAAAATAATAAATATAGTTTCAAAAAAAAAATATATATATATATATTTTACATTATCTAGCAATTTTTATTAACGACATTATTGAAAAAAATAATATATATATATACAAAAAGTAATAGGTTTGGAGAGCCAAAAGTGTATTGCTGCAATACTTAAATATATTATGTTTAGTATTACTTCAGAGAAATCTACTTATGTTTCAATACTTTTTACATTCATCTTGCTTTATCGATTATTGTAATCAACTCAACTAACTAGAAGAATATTTATTCAGTCTATTTTCACTGATGCTTTAGAAAAGAATAAAATCTAATCTTCTTATCGAAATTACAAATATTTTTTAAAGAGCTATTTATATATCGCAAAACTTATAACTTAAGCCAATTGTTATAAGACAATATTTGTAGTTAGATCTAACCTAAAGCTTAAATAAAGTATATCGAGTGTGTAACATGTTTTGATTTTATTTATTGCAACAATAATCTAACTTTAAATAATTACGCAATGAACACGAATTAATTCTTTATTGTTGATTGAAGTTTTGTGACCGACATCTTGTATTAAAATATGATCATCAAAGAGACTATGACATCATCGGTACATTCTTTTTATTAAGTGTCTGCGCTACTTTTTAAATATCACATACCTGGTATTCTATATACCTTGGATGAACAAGAAATCCAGAGAAGAGCGAAAGAGCAAGAATTTCAAAGGAAGAAAGACAACTGGAAACCGAAACAATGAAGGAACAGGAAGAAGAGAAAACACGGATCGAAGACCAAGAAAATCAATAGAAGGAAGCTAAAGCCGAGAAAAAGAGGATCGAAAAAGAGAAGTTGAAAGAACAAGTCGAAGAGAGGAAACTGATCAAAACTGAAGAAAAGAAGAAGCTAGCGGTTGAGAAGCAAAAGAAGCTCGAAAAAAAAAGAGGAAGAAAAGAAGATTAAGCTGGAAGAAAAGAAAAAAAAAGAGGAAGAAAAGAAAAATAAATTGGAGGATAAAAAGAAAATAGAAGACGGGAAGAAAAATAAATTGGACGACAAAAAGAAGATGAGAAGCAAAAGGCTTAGAACAGAAACAAAAGGCTCAAGAGGAAGCTAAAACAAACAACGATGAAACCCCAAGGACTGATTCGTCAAGTCAACAGGAGAAGCAATGTGTTCATGGTAGCACAAGTGAAGTTTCTCCTCTAAAAAAAAAAAGGATGTATTTAAGTGAAAACGAAACCGAAAGGAAATAAAAATTACAAGATGTAGATGATAAAGAAGAAGCTGCCACGAGCAATGGTAATATAAAGGGCCAAGACGTTCTACATCTCGAGAAACAAAGAATACTGATACAGAGCCACCTAAATCCAATAAAAGGTCTACTCCTCGGTCGCAATCACAAGAAAATAAGTCCATTGGTGCTGAAGATAAGGAATCTACTAATGAAGTAAATCAAATCCAAGAAACCGAAGATAATAGTGAAATTAGTTCTCCTCAGGATGGCAGTGTTTTTATACAAAAGCATGCCAGATCACGCTCAAACCCGAGATCCAAAACAAAGGAATCAAATGATATATTGCTCTCTAATGACAATTTAAAAATATCAGAGTTACAAGAGGCAGAAAGTATAGGAGGAGAAATCGAAAAGGCCCCCAAGTCTCAAATGAGTTCACATATGAAAGAGACAATCCCATGTCTCAAATGGGTTCACATATGAAAGAGACAATCCCAAGCCTGTATAATACAAATATCCCCCCTCCTCAAAGAACAAATAAATACAGTTAAACGTAAACACTTTTTAAGGATAGAAGAAAAGCCAAACAAAAGCCATACAGAGTTAGAATTAAGAGGGAACAGAGAAAATGAAAAACTCGAGAACTGTGACTACTAAAATACAACCGTAACCATGCAAAATACAAACCCGCAGTACATCGGCAAAAATTATGAAAGAACAAGATTAATAATACGAATAATAATAACAAAAAAATAAATATCGCAAACCACTCACAAATCCATAGCCGATAAACCCTAACAACAAATACCTTATTGTTAAAGCGAAATCACATGCAAATTATAATTTAAAAAAAAATGATAATAATACATGTAGATATCTTTATATACCATTACTAATATATCATACTCATCCATAGCTACCCCGACAAAATGAACATCGTCATCTATACGGTAACACTCATGAGGATTATACAAACGAGTACAGCAAGAAACATTTTTTTTTACAAATCAGCACGATCGACAAAAATCTACTAAATATCCCTTATTTACAAATAATAAATTCATAATTACAGATATCTCTTATTTTAATATTCACCTCAAAAGCGAAATAATACACCCAAAGACAATCCAAGGCCCTCCAATACCCTCCTCAGCGATGTTGCAACAAACAAGATGAACAAAGAATTTATCAGCCTCGTCATGGGCCGATACAACGACAAAACACGGAAAAAGGAGAACATGCTCGAACTTCTGCCGACACCATTATACAAAAAGAAGCGAGGGCTCAAAGATCTTCACCATAACCCTCCTATTTATCATATCCGGAGCTGCACTAATTACAGCGATCAACATCATAGAAATAGGCCTTTCAACTCCATACGAGATCTTCGCCAGCAAGGAAACTACACCAACGAACCAGCCGACATCAGATTGAACGGAGACAGCGACGAAGACGACATCTTTAGTTTCGAAAGACGAAGACAATAAGAATATACAACTACAATCAACCTTAATATTGTAAATGAATAAGTAATATCGCCCTATTTTCCCATTCTATTCTACCCCCCCCCCCCCCCCACTACTAATGTTAATACTACCCCCCCCCCCCCCCCCAATTCCTCATTCTAATAACGTGGGAAGGGATGTTGGACAGAAGTCAACATATACCTTAAAAGTATGTGAAAGTTCATTGTACAACGATCACCTGTCCTTAACTGTACACCATACCATACCCCTCCCCCATTGTATATGTTAAAGATAAAGTCACCTTAATAAAGGCAGTTGTAAACAGGACTCCTCTCCCTACGGTCTATCTTATTACAGGTTCTACAATTCCATATTTTTTGATATATATTCTATACCCGTGACAACAGTCAGACCGGAATTACCGATCATGAACCCTTCAACCACCTCCTCAAAAATGTCGAGGCAAAAAATACAACATGACCTGGAACCGCGATTATAAGAGTGACAAGCCATTCGATCACTCAAAAAACTTCAGGAGCCTGCCATGACGTCATAGAACTTTTTTTTTTTAGTTGAAAAGAATTTATTGCTGTTTCACATTATACACATATGCATTACAATATAGAACAAAGATATAAAACAATACACACATATATAAAGCAAATGAACACGACCACACAGAGGGGTATATGTGTTACTACAGCAGGAGTTGATCTAAAGTATTATACAATATTAAAGTTATCACTAATTATTTTTTCCATTTTTGAGCATTTCATAAATTTAAGGATACGTAGGTCTTCATCCTCTTCTTGCATGAATTGATGTCTCTCATAAGAGAGTGATGGGCATCTGTTGATTAAGTGGTCTGCGCTTTGTGGCTCTTCCATACAAATATTGCAGATTCCGTCAATATTTTTCCATTTACTTAGATGAGCCAAAAATGGTCCGTGGCCTGTATAAGCTTGAACAAGAAGACTCATGTTTTGGCGCGATAGTTGAGTAGTCTTGGATTTTGTTTTTTTAACATGCGATGTGTGTGCTTCATTAGTTGATCATCTTTGTATCTACTACACCACTCATAAAAAAAGAATTCATGTATCACCTTCTTTATGTAGCTAGGAGGTGCTCCAACACTCAAACGGCTCTCACTTTCGATACCTTTTTTTGCTAGGTAGTCAGCATATTCATTTCCTGTAATGTTTGAATGACCTCTACACCAATCAAGTTTTATATTAATGTCACATTTACCAATGTTTAGTGTTTCTTTACACTTTTTTACAGTTTCACTCTTTGTGAGAGGATTCAGAATAGCAGCAATTGCTGATTGAGAATCCGATCGAATTATCACGTTTTTTGATGGTTTATCTTGGTTTAGTAGAGCTATCACCGACTGAGTGATTGCAGTGACCTCCGCTTGGAAGACTGATGCTTCGTTATTCAATGATACAGAGGATTGATGAATAGACACATCACCACGAGTGATAGTCCATCCCGCTCCTGTGCATCCCTGCTCATCTTTAGATCCATCGGTGTATATAATTGTATCTGGGTGTTCAACGTTGCAGTTGTCAACCCATATGCGACAACCAGTGATATAGTCATTGACTTGATTCAGTTTTAGTTTGTCCAGTATCTTATCACTAAGAAAACGATGTCCTCGTCGCCTTGGGAGATTGCCCACTCCATCCCATGTATCACGGAGAGTAAATTTTGTTCTCCATCTTGACTTTGTTGCATGTTCTTTTATATAGAGGTCGAGAGGAGTTATCCCTAGCACTGCCTCTAATCCTGATGTCGGTGTTGAGCGAAGAGTTTGAGTCATACCCAGAAGTACTTTTCTCTGAATGCTTTTTAATTTCCTGATTCCATCTTTCTTCGCAGTAATGGAGTGCCCCCATATAAGACACCCATATGTGATGATAGGTCGTATCATAGCTTCATAGAGCCACAGGATTTTATCAGAGGTTAGTCCCCATTTTTGCCCTATTACTGCCTTTGCCATATTCCATATGCGGGAACACTTTGCAGCTTTTGCTTTGAGGTGTTCGGTCCAAGTTAGTCCTTGATCAAAAATAACACCCAGATACTTCATTTGTGCTTCATACTCCATACCCATTCCAGCGATATATAACTGCGGAAAGTATTTAGATCTTAATTTATATGCTTTTGAGAAGACAATAGCTCTTGACTTTGATGGATTAAAGGTCAGGCCGTTTGTTGCTCCCCATTTTAAAACTATATCAATTGCATCTTGCATTCTATTGACAAGAGTACTTGGATGCTTACCACTAATTAGTAAAAGGATATCATCTGCATAACCTATAACTTGAACCGCATCCTCTTTGAACTCAGTCAAAAGGGTATCCATGATCATGTTCCATACCACTGGAGACAAAACTCCCCCTTGAGGACTACCACGCGTTGGTTGAACACTGAACTTTTCACCTTTTAATTCAGCGGTTACTGTTCTTGTATTTAGAAGTTCCATGTACCAAGATGCGATACATTGTGGTATTCCAAGTTTTGTCATTGCTGTATTTGCTGAGTGAAATTGTATGTAATCAAAGGCACCAGTGCAATCAAAACTGACTGCAAGTGTGCACTGTTTTTGATATATTGATTTTTCGATTAAGTCAACTGCTTGTGACAAAGCTGTTTCTGTCGATAGGCCCTTTGTGTAAGCATGTTGCGAATGAAGTCTAGGGATAATTTCTTCTACTTTCCATTGTACAATTCTTTCGAGTCCTTTAAGGATGTAGTTCGAGAGTGTGATAGGTCTAAATGACTTTGCTGAGCTATAGTCATCTTTGCCCGGTTTTGGCAGGAATATAACTTTCATTTCTTGCCAAATTTTGGGTGTATAACCAGTGCTTAGAATGATTTTGTAAAGTTCCGAGATGTAATTGATTAGGTGGTCTCCGAGTTGTTGTAGTACAATTGGCTTAAGCTCGTCAGGTCCTGAGCTTTTATATGGTTCAAATGAGTTGAAAGACTCTCTGACCTTGTTACTGTCTACAAAATCAATGTCAAAATTATTTACTTCCAATAATTTATTATTAGTACTATTCACTCTGCAGTCAGGAAAATGAGTTTCCATTAATATCCTTAGAGATTGAGCTGGTGACTGTGCGTAACTATCACCTGTTTTTAGGAGACCAATTGAGTCTTCAGTGGGTTTTTGAACTTTGACCAACTTTGCAATATCTTTAGCACTCTCAGCTTTGCTGCAGAAATTTCTCCATGAGTCTTTCTTCTCTTTTCTGAGTGCTGTGCGATATTCATTTTTTGTTTTTAGGTACTCTTCCCTGTGTACACTATAATTACGCTTAGGTTCGAGCTTGTTGAGTTTATTTCTCAGACTGGCTAGATGCTTTGTCCACCAAGGTACTGATTTTGTTTGTATTGTCCTTCTTAAAGGACAAGTATTGTCAAGTGCCTTTATTATAATATCATATAATGATTCTGCACATTGATCTATCACGTTGGAATCCGGAAGTATTTCGGGTAGAGACGCATTTTCTAAGTGGCGTCTAAAGTTATTCCAATTAACTCTTTTTAAGTTTCTTGACTTTTTGGCGATTGGTTTGTATTTTCCAAAGTTAAAAATTATGTATCGATGATCAGACATGGATGGTCGTAGATCTACGTGCCATCCTTTGATCTCAAACTTTTTAAAAGCATGTTGGTTCATTATTGTAATGTCAATGACTGAACTTGCACGTTGTGTGACAAAGGTAGGCTCGTTCCCTTTATTCAATACTATAAGATTATGTTCATCAATTATATTCTCAAGTATTTCTCCTCTGGTGTCAATACATTTGCTACCCCAAAGATGATTATGAGCATTAGAATCCATAACTATAAGAAGAGGCTTTTGTTGATGTTCACAATGCTTAAGGAGACTTAACATTGTTTTATTCTCTACTGATTGTAGTTGATCGAGATAGATTGCACATATATATGTTATAGATTCGTCTATTTTTAAGCATACTGTGCAAACATCTTTGTCAGAGAATTCTGGGACAAACCATGCATTCAAATGATGGCAGTTCTGATACACGCTCTTGGTTTGGTTTCAGACTTACTATGAATTGTATATCCTTTTAGTGTTAGACTTTTTATTGAACCATTATTCAGATATGGTTCTGTTATAAAGCTATTTGTGATGTTCTCAGCTTTAATTCTGAATTAGCTGCTTTGCTGTGTTGTGTATTTATATAAGAACAACTAATCATTTTTATTTGTTTTATCTTTTGGCTTGTTTGTTGTACTTGGGTAAGGATCTCTGCTGCATCACAGAAAAACCTGTCTATTTTTCCCTGTTTTTTAGTGCCTGTAGATGTTTTTTTATGGATTATACTTGTTTGTACTTGAGTGTCTGAGGTTTTTTTGTCAATTGAAGTTTGATCACTATTGTGGTCCTTACCACTATTTCCGCCTCATCAATGTTTTGACATGGTTCTTTTGGACCTTCCTCTGTTCC
>CP045906.1:6986245-7013464 GCA_013387185.1 Caligus rogercresseyi
AAGAGTCCTGGTTTTACAATTGAGCGCGTTACCATTCTTATAATTAGGTCACCGAACCCTTTTTATATAATGTTTCGATGATGAATTTATGCGATATGGAGTCAAAAGCTTTGGCAAAATCGATTGACATCAGGGAAGTGGTACTGTCGAATCTAAAAGTGTTTGTAGGGTAAAAGGAACAGAATCCATAAGCTTCTCTTCTAAAAATCCATGCTGGGCTCCATGTAAACTTTTTTTAAGACCTTTTTAATTCGATTAACTAAAATAAATGAAAATATTTTGTAAATCGAATTTTGCATTGTAAGTGGTCTTAGATTTTTTATAAAATGGGTGTTTTTTTCCTTCTTCGGTATTAAAACAATTTTTCCATCAGAGGCGTATTCTGGAAGTATCCAACTGTTAAAACTTTTTCATAAAATGTAAGTAAAAGAGGGGATAATAATGAAGATATTTCTTATAAAACTCAAACGTTAGACCCGTGGGACCGGGTGACTTATTTAACTTAGCGTTTTTTGAAACAGCAAGCTCTATTTCCTCTTTACTTAGGTGGACCTCTAATTTTTCGTTGTCTACTTCCGAAACGTAAAGCCTGTCTTCTACGGGGCATCTCAGATTTTCAGAGAAATCGGCTGTTAAAATTTCACATCGAGCGCATGTGTTTGAGCCTCTACAGTCAAAACAACCATATAGATTTGTGAAGTAAGTTTGTATCTCACTACAAATAAATTCTGGGTCGCTGGATATTTCTCCACTAGAGGTTAAAAAAGACAAGTTTTTTTCAGTATTTCGTTTCCTTTCGAGTCCGACGCATTGTAATCTCGAGTGAGTTAGATCCGATATTGCTTCAATTTTATTTTTAACTCTGTACTTGAGATCCGCTTGTCTATAAAGTTGGTCTAGCCTAAAATTAATTTCTTGTCGCGTAACATTTTCTCTGGCCAGGTTTTCTGCCTCATTTAGAAGTCTACGTTTTAGTTTCGCTTTTTCTGCACCGGCATTTCTACAAATATTTTTAACTTGACGGAATAGATTTTGCATTTCAATAAAAATGTCGTTTCCATTTTTAACTTTTGACTTGACTGTTTCGATCCTCGAAATAATAGATTCATCTACTCCGTGGTCATTCAACAATTCATGGTTTAGTTTCCATCGGCGCTTGTGTTTTAAATGCATTGCTCCCAAGTCAAAAGTAGTAATCAAGCCATAGTGGTCTGATAAACCAGTCTCGAAAACTTTGAAAGACTTCAACGAACTTTTTAGGAATCCCTTAAAAAGCATAAGATCAAGTCTTGAAGAAACCGGTCTTGAGAGTCTATCAGTCGAGAAGTAAGTGTGGCTAAAGTCATTACTAACTTCAGCAGCATCATAAAATTGAATGAGGAGATTAGCGAATTTAAGGCTTTGGTGGCTCTAGGATTCGTAGTGGGATTATTTCGATTAGAGTCTCTCCCGGGTTTTAATTTCACGTTAAAGTCACCTGCTATGATTGTAGGTCTATGAGATAAAATCGAAGTAATTTTTTGCGAGAAGAAATCAGCGTCATCTGTGTTTGGCCCGTAAATTCCTATTATATCAAATTGTTTCCTTGTTGATCTGCAGTTAATTTTTAAGATATTTCCTTCCGAGCATCTAAACTCAAGGTTAGGTTCTAAGGTTTTGTTGACTAATATAGATACCCCACGCTTAGGATGTTCAAGACCTGAATCATACGATGAAAAGGACTCGTATATCAGAGGTAAAGTAAAATGTTTGCTCAAGATACATCTTGTGTCGCACAATATTACAATATCAGGCAGTTCAAGGTATTTGAGTAATCTAATCAAGTTGTACTTACGTTTAAGGGATTGAATAGAGTTCACGTTAAGTGTTAGGAGTGTCGTCATTATTGCTTATGGAATTTTGAAGATTTTGAAGGACTATTCTTTGAATCGTTAGATTCAGATGCAAGTCTTTTTTGGTTGTCGAGGAAGACCTTGA
This sequence comes from Caligus rogercresseyi, assembly GCA_013387185.1. Lineage (NCBI taxonomy): Eukaryota > Metazoa > Arthropoda > Copepoda > Siphonostomatoida > Caligidae > Caligus > Caligus rogercresseyi. Next base: position 6,988,223 of record CP045906.1, read on the forward strand.
ACGGGTTGATAAAATATTTAATTTAGAGATCCCAGGAGGGGTTTTTCTGGATTTTCTATTGTCCGATGTGTCCTGTTGTTTAGTGTTTAATTTATCATTTACGCTTAGAGACTGGGTATTATCTTCACAGCTTTGGTCCGAATCAATTGTTGTAATTTCTTGCGAAGTGCTTACGGTTAATTCAGTTTCAATGGAATTAGTTCCATGATTTTGGTCTACCCTCGATGAAATCAGATCTGAAGGGTTCTCTAAATCATTATTTTCGGCTCTGTCATTAGCCGCATTAGGTATTTCTTTTTCAGTGACAAAAATATTTTCTGGAGTTGTCTCTTGAGACTGAACTTCAATACAGTCACTTTGTCCTGTTTTACTTGAGGTAGATTCCTCAACATTCGCCTGACACTCTTCGAGCGTGATGGGCTCTTTGCTGGTAGCGCCTTTATTCTCAGAGGTGTTTTTAACTTCTCTTCAAGAACTGCTTTGTATTCAATGATTTGTAGTCTTTTCCCTGTACAATTTAAACGAGAGTGCCCAAACCTGAAACACTTCTGACATTGTTGTCGCACTCCAGGGAATCGAAGGTTCACAAGGGTTTCGCCAACTGGGATTATTTGGGGGATATTTGATTGGTCTCCTTCTACCTCAAAAACATAGTTAGAGGTCCTCCATAAGGTTTTGTAGTTAACAAAACACTTTTCCGCCTCTAAGTCCTCCGGGTTAGGTTCAGGAAAAGAGTCAACTATGTCAACAAATTTTCCTACCCATTCCTTCAATTTAATTTCATCGACCCTTTTGAAGGTGTTGGTCGCAGTTACTTTAAATTTGTTCTTCTTTCCAATTGGAAATTTTCAATATTTTTTATTTTCATATCAATAGACATATTGTCTCCTTTAGGTCCAATAACTTCAGTCGTGTAGCTCTTTTTCAAAAGATCTAGCCTAGGCCGGATGTCCATAGGGACTTTAGTATAAAAAGAAGAGTATCCATATCCATAGCGAGCTTGCGCTCCAGCTATTTCGTCTTCAGTGAAACCGAAATGCAGGGCTGCTTTGTAAACAGGCAGTTGCTTCATATTAACGTTGTTAAATGCTTTTTTTGCTGTCAGCTTCCGTTAGAGCTATGACAAAGGTATCCCATTTGAATCTTGATGTAAGATCAATATTTTTCAAGGCTTCTTTTACATTTTTCTCCCTTTTAGAGAGAATCCTTGCGTACGTCATTTTGTTTTTATTTTCAGCACTTCTTGATTTGCCTTTATCATGAGGTATGTCAGGAGGAATATTCTCCATTCTTTTCCAATATTCTTCAGCTCCTTAGGCCTTAAAAATATTAACCCGTAAAGACGGTGAAGAACGTGAAGCAAAATTTCAAGGAACAACAACAAGAAAGAAGAAGTGTTCACTCTATTGACGCTCCCGCAAATAAAGTAGAAAAACGGGAGGGAGAGAGGGGGGGGGATGAAGAGTAAAAAAAGGAGAAATCCAATTTTTATTCACTCCCATACCAATGAAATGCCCAATTTCTTCCCAAAAAAGGGACAATGAGCAATAAAATTATTATGTACTCACAGCCAAGAGTCCAGGCTATCTGTCGATATAAAGAATTTTCTCCAAAGGCGGCTGATCCCTGAGAAATTTAAAAAAATCCTAGGGAGCGACTCGGAGCACTTCTTAACACGACACAATACATAAACTTTTTTCTAATTCACATTGTCTAATTAAATTAAATTTTGAAAAGTGGATTAGAGATTTCTCCGATTCCGTATCACCTAAAAATATTTTTTCCCTTTCAAATTTACGTATGTGGTCCCGAATTATATGTTCATTTATTTATAATGGATATAATTTTTGTGTCTTTACGTATGAGAATCACCGTTCTATATAATTTGATTTTTGTTTATATGCTATAATAAATACTGTGCTTTGGAACAAATAAATACAACTATCATGTGATAAATTATTTAAGAACAATATCAAAACAAATATTTAACATAAGAAATACCAAGTCAGAACACTGGATTCAAGAAAATTATATGAAAAATTTGAATCAATATCATAATATAAAAACATATAGACATGGAAACTTATTTATTGTGCTTTGTTCGATATAATGCTTGAAGCATTTATAATTCTTAGTGTTTCTATAAAACCAAATATTACTTAGTAATAAAAAAATTCTTTGGAGTCACTGATCCCACTTCTAACTTCCTTCACAATACAAACAGTTAAACAAACTTCAATAATAATGGATGCAATGCTCCCAACAACGTTTGTAGCGAGGAAGGAGTAGAGCACAATCTCACTTTGTTCTTTCTCCGAGTACTCCAGAATGATTTCCAAAAACATCCAGGCGGTCATAAGTATGTGAAAAGTGCTGAGGCGATCCACACGTAGAATAAAAGGGAGCATCTCCTGAAGATGTTCCAGAACGTCATCATCAGAATGGAGGTAGATACTAGGAAAAAGCATGCGGTGTAAAGAGCTTTAAAGGTAGTAGAAAAGAACTCGAATCAAAGACCATAAAGTGCTTAGTGTGTGCGAGTAAGAGTGGAGTGAACATTGATGTGATGAGACAACTGGATATGACTTGATGGAAGGAACCATTGGCCAAGAGGGACGGATTTGAAGTTGGCCTCTTCTTAGTAGACTCAGGATCAGACGCCATCTTTAAATAATTGTCGTTGAATGAGGGACCTATTAATAAAGGGGAAATGTGTTATAAGGTATTGAAACAATATAAAGACTTTTCCATTATAGTATTACCCGATTCACCGTGTTAACTATAATATAACAAAGTCACAGCAACAATTTTGATCAATAACAATTATATCAAGTGTTAAAGGATTTGCTTCGTCATAAAGCCCGAATTAAACACTTGTCAATTACTACTCTTTGCATTTACTCCATTCTGAATGTGGCAGTTAATTACATTATGTAACAGGATTTTGTCCCCAGGCTGACATTCCTAATTTGAGTCTCATTTTTTACGTAGATTCCATAAATGCTAATTAAAATATCGTCCGAAAAAAGCTTTGGACTTTATGGCCTTTTTTTGAAAATCAGGTTTTTCATCATTTTTAATTGTTCACGCCCTGTAATCTTCGTGTAAAGTAAGAATAACCACAAATGTTATAAGTATTTATTTTTCTAGTACGTCAATACATTTCAAATCAGTTTTTATAATTCATATATCTTTCGTACTATTCGAAAAAATAGGCTTTATATTTCAAAAAGTTGATCATTTTTTAGTATTCTATTTAAGCGGCTATATAATTTTTGTTTCAAGTTTATTGACAATAATTAATATATAATATATTTTTCGTATATGTCAATGCATTTCATAACAGTTTTTATAATTTCGATATCTGGGATGAAAGTAAAGAAAATATCAATTTAGTATGACCAAGATTTAATATTGATCATTTATAATAAATACATTTTCGTTGAGGTTGCGTTACCTATAATTGTGATTTGCTACGGAGAAGAAAAAAACATGTTTGCCTTTATATTTGCAAGTTCTTTAAATAATTTGAATATTTGGAGAGTTACTGTGATTTAGAAAATGGGATTTAAATTATTTAAGAAACTCTTAGTGAATTCCATTCAAATAAAAAGGCAAACATGTTTTTTTTCTTCGTAACGAATCACAATTAAAGGTAACGCAACCTCAACGAAAATATATTTATAATCCTCCAATTATGGTGGATTGAACTAAAAAGCTTTAATCTAAAAAAGACTGGCTCAGTATTAATCTCTGATATATAAAAATAATTCATTAGAGTCCTTACTTTTGAGGGATTCCCGGACAATTCCCCCTTGGGCAATACCCGCCTGGCAAGTCCCCCCTGGACAGTTATCCTATTAAAAAAATAAATGAAAATATATCATAAAGTCTAACTTATACTAATTTGTAAAAAATCGTTGTCGATTACTCTAATTTGAGTAATATATTTCAAACCAAAGATAAGGCACATCAAAAGGAATATTTTTCTTTGTTTCAAAATGAGCAGTATTTGGCTAATGATTTTGGATATTTTCTTCACGTTGAATTCCCATCAATAGGAATAAATATTTTAAACTAAAAGCAACCGATATATGAATATACTTTTTGAACAATAATAAATTGTATCATAAAAAAATAATACACCTTCCCTAGTACCTAGAATTCCAACCCTGGTAAATCACCTCCATATATGCATTAGTATACGTATACTTAGTGGTACTTATATGTACATACATATATAATTTTGGTTTATATTTTTTATGAAAATTGTGTTTTTACATATTTTCTAAATTTTATTTTCTATATATTTTCTAAAATACACACATAGAGATAATACAAAAACATATAAACAAATACCCTTACCCTGGCAGTATCTATGGAAAGACAGAGGAGGAAAGATATTGTTTCTTTTGCAAGAACTGTTTGGAGACATCAAAACATTTCCTTTTAGAGTGTACACAGATAGGGGAGGTTTAAACTATCTATAATATATTTTTAACGAGTTTTTAGGATTACAATTGCGGCGTACAAGCTTTGTTTTCTTTTATACCGGTCTGCATCAGGAAGAAGTTAATTTTATCATGGCAAAGACCCAGTTCTTTATATACAAATTGCGAACAGAAAGAATCCCCATACCCCCAAATTTTAAAGAAATAGTCGATAGAACAATAAAAAACTATTGACATAATGCTATCCTTTGTATATTGTATCTTTACTTAATGGTTTTTTTATTAATACAAATTTATTTTTCACAATATCTTAAGAGCCCCCCTACAAATTTCCCCCCTACAGTTTATAATGTTAATGTTTTAGTTAAAATTTAATTATAAAGTTTGATTTTTTGAAAGTTTTGTTGGTAATGTCTTGTCGTAGATGTAATGAGAATAAAATTGTTTTACTGGTGTACAAAAAAAACAAAAAACAATATAAAAACTTATATCTAAATGTTTTCAAAATGCAATATTCTGAACAATAGCTATTAAATACTCTAAAATTTCACAATTCTCATAATCTTTCGAAATGGTCAAAATTCGTTGATTACAATCGCGATACCGTCTTCTTTGAAGAGGTGGAGGATGACCTGCAAGCTGTTGAATGATGTCGATACGAATCTAGTTTTCTTCATTTTTTTTAGAATTCAAGGAACTTCCATAGAATTGGATGGCAGGAAGCAACTTGCGAGGAAAACCGACGATGCCATCCTTCCACATTATTGTTTGTCCGTGGTAGTCCTTCGTCCTTTTGGTTGAAGATATTCCACAAGCTTACGGGAAGCATTTCTTCTATATCGACCAATGTAAGTGTCTTCCAAATAATCCAAGATTTCGTCGATGTCGGTATTAAAATTTTCTTTAATTTTATCTGCGAGCTCTTCAAAGGCAGTAATAACATCGTTTTCTGGTAATAAAAAAGCAAGGCAACAGAGCATTCTACAATATATGGCAAATTCTGGATCTTCCAAATATCGGTGCTGCAATCCTAGGTTCTTAACCTTTTATCCAAATATTTGAAGATAAATGTTATTTTTTAATAGGATAACTGTCCAGGGGGATTTGCCGGGTGGGTATTGCCCAGGGGGGAATTGTCCGGATACCTTTTGAGGAGCGTGGAAACACAATGTATTATAATGTTTTCTGAAACATTTATTTGGGAGCCCTGATTGACTTCTTCAGGCACTGTCTTTGGAATTTATCTCCAATTTTATTTTTTAAATTCTATTCTTACACAAAAAAGGTTGAAGTAGATGCGTATAAAAATAAACCTTTTTACTCTAAAATCTATACTTCAACAGAAGAACAAATCTTCCATTTTATGCTTCTGCAACATCAGCAATCCTGAATGAATTTACAGAATCTGACATAAATAATGTTCAAAGGTTTATCATTCGCTAATAATAGTATCAATTTATGTTCCAATCTTAGTTAATGTACATATAGAAGTAGTTTTAAAATGGTTGTACATAAAACTCTGTTAGCAGCTCGGTTAGACGTCCCACAATGGGAGTATCCTTTTTCAAGGTTTCTTCTTAAAAACATTAATAAACTCTTTTGTCTATTAAAACCCACTTAGGGAATATAAAATATTGTAAATTTATTTCAATTAATTTATGATATGATTGGGGCGATAAAATGCTGACTTTATATTATGTGATGATGAGACCAATGCTTGCTCTCTTTTCGACTTTTGATAACCTTTTAACCAAGAAAAATTATCAGGATACAATTTATCCATAATGCCAATTAGAATCAATTTATTTACAGTTAGGATAGTTGATTGGAGGTTTATCCTTTAACAGAAAAACGGAGTAAAATAATTTTTACAACTATTTATCATGACTTAATAAAAAAAAGCATTTTTCATTGAGACATATACATTTCATGATATAAAAACGACACCGTTGATAGATATTCGAATTTTGTACCAATCACTACGGAAGGAATATTATTTGACATAGGATACAATTCGGATTTTTTAAAGTTATAAGGGTTTAAAAATACCTATGTTTGAATCAGATGCACTGAAAGAATAATGATATCTCTTAAGCTAACAAAAAGGACACTCAAGGAGATGCACGATGACACATCTTGAAGCAAATAATGTTTAGCTCCAACGATAATAAATGTTTCATGTCCTTCTTCGATCTTTCCACCCGTTATGTTGAGGGAGATAACTTTCCCTATTCCAAAATTCAATTGCATTTTTGTAGATAATTCTTCAGAGAAGAAGTCAGTTATTATAGTATGCATTTATTGAATAGTAGTACGAAACTTAGACTTATGGGTTACTTTTAGAGAATTAGTGTCAGGTGAAATGTCCAAATCCGGTTTGTTTATTTTCCCCACAGATTGCACACGGGTTTGGCCAATTAAAATATTATTATGTTAGACATCACACCTCTTTTTTCCTTCGAAAGAGCAGCATCTGAGGAAGCAATACTGTCATTAACAGCTTCTTCAGTGTCCTCTGTTACACGATTAACCTTAGCGTTCGCCCGTTCAATTTGAAATCTTTTCCGTTCAGCCGTTCGTTATACCATTCGTTGAAAAAATACCATTTATTTTAATTTGTTCCTATTTCAAATTTGAAGTGATTTATATTACTATAGGACTTCCCTTTACTCCCAAAGCTCACAAGAGGCTAGACAACTCCATTGTCAATGCCCATACTTTAGAAAGTTGTGTCTCCCGAAACAAGAAACTTATGATAAAATATTTTGGATTGGAATCCATGATGAAAAGAAGTATGCACGCAATTACAGATATCAGCTAAATTATCTTACTCTCGAACCCTTCATCAACTATGACAAGCTATTCAATAACATAACATTGTGGAGTGCCCTTACAAATTCATTTCTAAATTTTGTGTGAGAGGCAAGACGAAAAGCGGAGATAATGATTATGTTAGAGGAGATGTTTTGAAAAATGAACTGGATCATCTAAGTCCATTGAATTAGCCTATTTACTTCTTATCCAACAACAGAGCTGTACAAAATTTTGAGGAATTGTGAATTCAGTTGCGGGGCTTTAAACTGTCATTTCACTCAGTTAACAACGCTTCCCATCTGGTCAAGTTTACCCATTCAGCATCAATTAATTATTTTATGATCCTCTAAAAAAATATATGTCGCTTTACAAGTTTTAATTATGAATTATAATTTTTCAAAAATACTTGTACTTATATAAAACGGATTTTCTCTTATGTATGTATCTTCTCTGATTAGAGAATGATCTAATAATTAGATTTGCGAATTTGGTATATTGTTTTTAAAATATGATGATTAAATTTATTGTTCTGTGCATAAACTGTTATTGGGAGGGTAATTGACAGACTATATCCCAACTGACTCTAGAATTTCCAATTAATGTGTGTAGAACCCTAGTGTTATAATCGAGAAAAGTATTACACCTACATCTTTTATCAACATCCATGATCAAAAGGGCATATCTGTATTCTTCATTATTCCTTATATATTCTGTTATAAAGTCTTCATTACTTTATATCAGGGGTCGGCAACCCAAATGTTGAAAGCCATAATGGACAAAAAAATTGGTCAGGAGCCACCAAAAAATTATATAAGCTTCATACGGTGCCATTATTGTCCTAAATATTTTCTTCCTCTATCTTTTTTTAAATTTCTAATAGTTTTGGAAAGCTCCAGGGAGAGACTAAGGCAGCTCGAAGGACCCGCGGGTTGCCGACCCCTGCTTTATGTATTCAGTGCCGTAGAGTTGGAGAGTCTGGACCATAGAGATATAAAGATATAGAAGCTGATTCCTTCAATAGCACAGAAACAGCGTTCTATTGTTTCTGTGTGTCCACTATAAACAAAGTAATTGATACTATAGTCATCGTGAGCTATCATAGAGATATAAACATAACACCATGAGTATTTCTCTCCCTCAATAGCAGAGAAACATCGTTCAGCTATATTCGTGACACAATGACGTATTTCTCTGTGATTCCAATAAGCTCTCTATATCTTTATATCTCTATGGTCTGCACGAAAGACTGATGAGTCATAACATATAGCTGACAAAACCCCATAACAAACAAATATCATATCATAAATTAATAGGTGTTTGGATTAATAGCAAGTTTAATGTTATTTTTATAAATCAAAGGGGATATACATATTTTAATGTAAAAAGATGGCAATTGAGTTGAATTTGCTATGAATTGCAATATTTTTAGTATTTCTGATATTTTGAGCAGAAATAGGATTTATATGTTGAATAACAATATTATTGCATTTCTAATATTATTCGTAATGTGGGCAGCCCTTCGTCAATCACGAAACCTTTTTTGTTTTCTATCTCTAGGATCAATCAAAAATATATCCCTTTTTGATTTATAAAAATAACATTAAACTTGCTATTAAATCCAACACTATTCATTTATGATATGAAACTGTTTGTTATGGGTTTTGTCAGCTTATGCCATGACTCATCAGTCTTTCGTCCAGACTCTCCTTCTCTAAGGCGCTGATATACTTATATATTTATGTTTCTCATATACTTCAGGGTTTATTATTTTAGTGCTGAAAATGCTATATTGAAGGTTCATGTAGTTAAAATGCGCACCATTATTTAATTTTATATGAATATTATTTTTTATTATCATTATTCCACAGTCCATAAAAATATATAAGCACAAAAGTACATAGAATGCATGCATATAAAATGATGTTAATGGTAAAAACATAATTAAACATTTACGTTTCAAATTTTAACATCAAATATGAACAAAGACTAAATACAATTTTAATAAAATAACTTGACAAAATAAAAAAATATATAAACTATGAACTTTTTATTTTACATCATTGAATTTAAGTGAAAGTTTTAAAAATCCATATGGGAGGGAACATGAGGGGAAGTTACGAATTTTATTCGCCAGCCCGCGTATCTAACCACAGTCGCTAAAAATGATTGCCCTTAACTCCTACGGACTAATAGGAGAGTGAGATGCAATCCTCTTAGCTATTAGAGCTGTGGCATTCAAAAGAGTACTATAAATTGCTCTAGATTTTGTAGAAAGAGATCTGCCAGGACGATAGCTTTGCGTATATAGTATGAAGGCATCTAACATTCAAACTTTTTAAGGATGACTACTGTATAGCAGTCTATAAAGGCATGTAAAGTAGAGTTATAAATTTTTACACAATCCTTGCATGGAAATATAAAGCGTGTGAGATCTGCGGATATTTGCAAATGTGTCGTAAATTTATGCCATCAGCAATTCGATAAGATATCTTAGAATTCTCGTTTTCAAAACACACTGGAAGTTTGAGAAGTTCACATATTTTTTTACATATGTTCAGACTTTCTTCACTACCGGAACGAATGGGGAAAGTCATTTTAAGATACCAGTGTCTGAGCACCTGATAACGAGAGCAGATCTTGATAAAGGAAATAAAAACCTGCCATCACGAAAAGGGACCACAGGATTCATAGCATGTATTGATAGTATGTCATTTTTTATCGCCATCTCTTCGCGGACTTACGGATAACTCAGTTTTCTGACAAAATATTTTTGCCCGAATTGCACCTGATTATATTAGTAGTGCAGATCTATGAAACACAGGAACATTTCTATATAAAATTCTTCGGGCACAACCCCAAACCGTGAAAGATAACTGGTTTGAAGATTTGTTAGCTCAGACCCAAACAAGATCCAAGTGTAAATATTACTCAACGAAACCGATCTGCACAATTCTACAAGAGGGTTTTGGAATATATTATGTAAGAGTTTTAAGTACATATGTGAATTATAAAGGAAAGTTCTACTATGTTGCCCAATAAAAATAGAGAGGAGAATGCTATATACAACACTAAAGGAATAAACTTTGAGTTGTTAAGGTCATTTCTCTTTCGTATGTCGAGGGACCTCCAATTTTTTAAAGGAACGCGATGATTTAGGCTATTCCAGTTCCTTTCTTCAATACCCATCTATTCCAATGAATTCCCAAAATTTATATTCTCGACTTCACTAAACAAGAGTCCTAAGACCTTGAGATGCAAACTAAGAACCAATGGGCAGAATTGATGTTTTAGCTTTGTTAACGGAAAGACCGGAGATTTTTTTGAACTCTGTGAAAAAAAATATTTTTAATTCTTTTCACAAGTTGAGGCTTAGAGTTGGCTTTTACCGAAATCCGCATAAATATCTAAAAGATGAGGCAAACCCTCTATGTTGATGTCGAAGCCTTAAAAAAGTTCAAGAATTTTTTGGCAAACTCTAAATTGCTGCAATGAATAGCAAAGGAGCCGTTGGACAGCCCTGCCTACAACCTCCTCCCAGGCTTGTGGGCGTTCGCAACCTTAACGTTCCTCCGTTCGCCCCTTCGATTAAAAAAACTTCCGTTCAGGCGTTCGTCCGTTCAATTTTTTAGCGTTCGTTGAAAAAAATATCAAATATTTTAATTTATTCTTATTTCAAATTTGGACTAAATACACTGAATCAGACTTGTTAATTTGTCGTTTGTATAATCGTTCGCAAGTGACAAAAAAATATCGTTCGTCGTTCGCTTAAAAATCTCACAGTAACTTGCAGGTTTGTTCTTATTCAATATATCTTCATGAATGTCAATCTCTGGCGTCAAAATAGGGAAATTACTCTTCATAGTCCAGTCGTGTTTCTCCTTTGTACAAAACAACAACGTCGTTTAGGTTTTTTGAAGAAATAGAATTAATGGTAAAAAAAACATGGTCACTTAGGACTCTCAGAAATTGCAATTAAACCATTCTGTTAAAACTTCTGTTAAAAAAACGTCCTCACTTTTTTCTGGAGTGACATAAGAAATATGCTTGAACTTCTTTAAAAAAACATCCACACTTTTTGCACAAAAATATACGTACTAAAATAAGTTGAACGGACGAACGCCAACAAAAAAGTAGATTTCGTATTTTGTCCGTTCATTTTTTATCCGTTCAGGCGTTCGATTTTGATTGTGTGTTCGCGAAAGACGCTAGTTTTACCTTTCAATCCACAGCCCTGTTTCTTCTAACGTTATCGGACTACTTTCAAGACCGTAAAAGGACAGAGACGAGGAACCGTTAAACAGTAGCGCTCGAACCGGATTGAAGAACTTCCGAGGCAAATTCATATTATATTTTTTGTTAAAAAGTAAGAGAGTATTACTATAAAAATATTCCTTACTTCGTTCATAGATTGAAACACAAAAAAAGTATATTGGAATGAACTATTGTTTGAGTCTGTAATATAAAAACCCTTCAAATTAAATATAGATAATTTGTTTTTAATAAGAAACAATCAAAGTTTACATTTTGTCAATGATAAACAATCTTATGTACTAAGGGACTTCCATCGCTTGAATTATAAAGGTTTTCCCTTAATCGAAATGACGTAAACGTTGATATAAACAGATAACTGATAAGATATTTCTTTCCTTTAAAAACTTAATCGATTTTAAACAAAAGCATCAGTTTGACTGAGAATCCAAAAAGATAATATGATAATGACTCAAGTGATTCAACTATTTCTTCTTCTCCTAGCCACAAGCACTTTGGCTCGTCTTGATGGCCATCTATTAAACTGGCTCTCCATTCATCTGTCACGTGAAGGGAAAATCGTTGGAGGTTCAGAGGTGGAGCCAAACTCCCTTCCCTTCCAAGTCTCCTTTCAGCGCTCCAATGGCTTTCATTTCTGTGGAGGCTCCATTTTAAATAAGGTAAAAATCATGCACATATTTTTTTTCAATAAATACTTTTTTAGACTCTCTATGAATAGGACACAGTTCTTACAGCCGCTCATTGCTGTGCACATAGATACGCAGATAATAGCCGAATTGTGGCTGGTGAACACGATCTCCTCGATGTAAGTGGAAGCGAGCAAATATCCGACGTTTCATCGGTGGCAATTCATGAAGAATTCGAGTCCAGAACGTTCTTGAATGACATATGCATCCTGAAGCTTGACTCACCATTGAAATTAAACGAGTGAGTTAATGTAAAGAAGAAGGACGAATTACTTAATTTTATAAATTCTAGCAAAGGAAAAAGGGAATTCCTCCAAATTTCGCACACTAGTTATTATAAACCAATCAGCTAATCATAATTTAAATTATCTCAGATAATTATTTCATGCAGTATTCTGTTAAGAGAGATATTCAAGGAAGAAAAAAATAATAAGCTCTTGTCAATATAGAATGAACGAATCATGGTCAGTAATATTTGAAAGTCTGTTTGCATCAGCAGCTGTAGAAATTCAAAGTCATAGACATTACCAGTTCCATTTCTTCTACTGATTTCAATTTTAAGGATTGACAATACTTTATTGCGTCAAAAATATTGGCCAAACAAACATTCTTATCTTTATTAATTAACTAAACAAATAAAGATAATACATTTCTCTGAAGAGTCAAGGAAATATTTAGCCATATGATGTTCATAAATATACACAATTTTTTTATCTACATTTCTTTCCTTTGGTATTTGTATTAATGTATCTATGATTTATTTATATTCAACAATGTGCAATGCCATTAAAACTGATTTTATGAGTAAAATAACGAAATTTACCATATATACTTAATCCAAAATTAAACTACAGTAAAATTTCAAGTGCGCAGAAAAATGCTCTGCTAAACAAGTTATGAAAAATAGTCAGAAAATATATAGCTTTTAATGCAAAAACATATGGTTTAACTTAAACGTACAACTGATTACAGTATAAAAGTCCATAAGTACTCTACTGATTGTAAAGATAATTTGACTTTTAAAAAATACATGGCTTTCTGTTAATTTCAACTACTATTTTTAAACGATACATTCTCACAAAAAAAACTTATTTTATGAGAGACGTTGAAAATGTTTGTAAAATAATAATCATCTACTTAAATATTTAGTTCATCGTACGAACTATATGCCTTAATGATTCTTTATAAATGCAATAAAATCTCGAAAAAAAAATATCTTATAGGCATGTGAAAGCAATTTCTTTGCCTGAGGCTGGCGAGGAGTTCACAGGAAATGTGGAAGTCTCTGGATGGGGAAAGGTCGAGTACCAAGGCCCGCTTTCTAAAGTCCTACTTTCCACATCTCTAGAAATGACTACGTTTGAAGGTATTTGTAAACTATCAGGTGAATGGCATTTTATAAAATAAATAATTATTCTTTTTAGAATGTAAGTCCGCCCACGGTCATTGGCTTTTTGAGGGCATGATCTGCGCCTATTCTTCAGGGAGAGACGCCTGCCAAGGTGACTCTGGGGGCCCACTCACCCAAAATGGAACCCTTGCCGGCATAGTATCTTGGGGAAAGGAATGTGCATTCCCGGATTCACCCGGAGTATACACAAAGGTTTCGGATTACATTCTATGGATCCAGAAGAATATTTGATATTTAAATATTGTACACATGATGTCAAAAAGTAATGGCTTATTTGATTTTAAATATTTGAAGCAATGGTTAATTACTTGACAAATATAGAGGCATAACAATGCATATGCTACAAATGAAATGCATTAAAGAAGATTGAGTTTGATATAATTTACATTCCCTCCAATTGGATCAATTGTACTTTTGTATATATATATATATATATATATATATATATAATTCGAGAAATAAGAACTTAATCAATGGTTTCGAGTTGTCTTATGATTTATTAAACCATAATCAAAAGCAAAAAGGTTTTTGGAGTATATTACCTACCTCCTTATTCGAAGACTTTTTTGTTGTTTTTCTAATGAAAACTGTCACATTCGTCACATTTTGGTTTTTTTTGCGTCACTCTTAATGGTTTGTATTAGGTTGTTCCATAAATGATGAGGTCCACCGATCAAAATTCAAAATTTTCATCAGATCAACAAAAAAACTTCTCAATCAGTACACATAATCCCCTCCGACTGCAATGACGTCGTGGCAGTGTCCCCGGAGCTTCCTTAGTTGGTCGTAGAGCTCGTCTTCACTGACCCTCCTCATCACCCGCTGAACGGCGAGTGTAGCCTCCTCGTGGCCCCCAAACTCGTCCTCCCGGAGCACGTGCTTCAACTTCCAGAACAGGAACCTGTCACATAGGTTCAGGTCGGGTGAGTAGGGTGACTGTTTCACCGGTTCCACGTCCCTCCGGGTCAGGAACTCCCTAGTATCGGTGACAGTGTGGGGACGTGCATTGTCCCACATGAGGAGACAATCTTTCAGCCGGATCTTGTCCTTTTTCAGGCTGAGAAAGCGCTTCCCAGTCGCCCTCAAGTACTTTATCATGGTGCTCCGGTCGGCTGTGGTCCCGGCAGGTAGTGCAGTGATCGATACCCGCCTCGGCTTGCAGGTGAACTCCATCAGAATCATCGTCTTCTTCGCTGTCTGTTTCATACGGGGGGTCGAGAACCGGGCCCCGTGGGCTCCGCCTAGACTTGCCTCCACTCTGTCGAATCCCAGTAGAACCAGGACTCGTCCTGGACTAACAGATGAGACACTAGAAAGTCTTCCCCGTGGTCCTGGAACAGCTTCAAGAGGTCCTGACAGCACTTCACTCGCTGCGTCTTGTTGGCTTCAGAGAGCTGGTGAGGGACGAGCACGCTGAGGAAGTTTCGGAGCCCTAGATCATCCGTCAGAAGCCTGAAAATAGTTGTAGGTGGGAAGGACACCTCTGCAAGCAACTCGTCGAGTGGTCATCCGGGGGTTATCCTCGACCAGGATCTTCACACGGGCCACATTCTCCTCTGCCCTCGTCACCCGGGGACGTCCAGGACGGGTCTTCTTCTCCAGGGCAAAGACACCCTTTTCGAACTCAGTGTGCCATTTCTGGAGGGTGGAGAGGCCAGGGTAGGAGTCAGGAAAGGTAGAGAGCAGGTCCCCGTGGATCTCGTTGACTGTCCTGGCGAGCTTGATCCGGATCAAGAAGTAGGAGTGAAAGTCGGGTGTCTCCATTTTCAGCGGCGAGTAGAATGAATGATAGAAATGACGCAATTACTCACCTGAGTGGCGCTATACAGGCTGTTCCCATGCAAAAATATAAGATAAGAACGCTCCCGTTGAAATTTTAGAGATAGCGTGTGAACTTTTCGAGATAGCTAACCTACTTCATTATTTATGGAACAACCTAATACGTGCAAGATTTTTGTTTACGATTTACTAAGCTTATTAGTTTTGACTTTGTTGGTAATGAAAAAACCACAGTATTTAGATATGAACTTGTTTAATCTAACTGTTGTATTGTATTGATCAGAAGTAATATTTTCATCAAGCGTAAAGGTCTTGATTCTGTTGTCATCATTCAATCATTTGCGTATAGGTATGTAGCTGAAATATTCGTAATTTTTTGAACTGGAGGCGCTTTGGGTAGGTGTTTTGATAGACAATATTATGATCAATAAGATCTCATATTTAAAAATAAATAAACTATGTGACAGTAAAACTCTGACGAAGGAGTTAACATGTTCGCCTTTCATTTTTTAAACCCTTAGAACTTGGCTACTTTTCCAACTTAAAAGATTTTAAAAAATAATTGGGAGATCGGGTGCAATAGATGACGGACATAATCAACTCTTTTGCTTTGATTTATCTCAGCTCTGACAGTCATCGATAAAGTATTTTAAGCAAAGAAGCATTTCCCACTCTTGACACCTGAGGGTAGATAGGTATAGGGTGATTCACTACAATTGAGACACACGTATTACGATGTATAATCTTTGTATTAAATTTCTCATAAATATTGCTTAAATAAAAATAATAGTATTGTATGTAATTACAATATATATTTTATGAATTTTCCACGTATCCTCCTTTGGCCTTCAGCACAGCTTTGAAACTCCTAACGGTGGAGGCAACAAAGGGAGATATTTCTTCCCCAGATAAGGAGGCCCATGGATGAAGCAGTTTCTTTTTTAGAATCTCTACTGATGATCAGGACTTGCTTAACACCCTTCTCTCCAGAATGGACTATATTCTATAGTACATGGGGTTCAGATCTGGGGAGGATGGTGGCCACAAGTACTTGGGACAAAATTTCTGCAAACATATTATTACAGAAGCTTTGAACCAATTTACTGGTGTGGGATGGATCCCCATCTTACTGGAACACTAAAGGTGTCGTTGGATACTCTCTTTGTACCCATGGGACTACCTCCTCGGAAAGAAGGTACAAAAACCGCTTGGTCGACCTTCACCCCCTCTTCGACGAAGATCAAAGGGCCCCTCTTCCCGTCTGACGTCACGCCCGCCCAGACCATGACGGAGGGTGACTTCTGCCTTCTGAAGGCTGTCCTCAGCTCCACGGGGATGTCCTCCTTCTTCCACGTCAAAATCCGGTCATTTTGACTGTTGTGGGTGGCCTGGACCGTGAAAATTTTCTCATTTGTCCAGAGAACTGATGGAGACCTGTCTTTGGAGAGTTGTTGAATAATTTTCCTCCCACGGATAAGAGGCTTGTTCATTATGGCCTGTGACAGAATCTGAGGTGGCTTCTTCTTATAAGCGAGTATCCTCAGGTCTTTCCTGATCAATCTCCAAATGCTAGTGGTGCACATGTAACTCCTCTTTAGGCATCTGTCTCAAGGATCAAGTTGGATTTGTCCTGAGCTTCTCCCTGATCCTCTTCTTCCCAGGCAGTGTCCTCACAATTTTTTCCGGACCTGAACCTTCCTTGAATTCTTGCCTAACTCCTTAAAGGCTTTTATGGTCCTGTAGACCGTTGCTCTGCCCACTGTGGCCTTTAAAATCTTCATAATTTCAACCGTAGATTTTCCATTACGAAATGAGGCCAAAATCAAGTCACATGTATCCTGTTCAGAAGAAATTTTCTATTGGAAGCAGGGCTATCTCACACAACTTATTTCTATAAAAATTGTAGCTGATATGTCTATCAACAACAACAAAATAAATAATGGAGGGAATATTAAACTTGGGGAAACGTAGGAGTTACCAAAGTGAGAGTCTCAATTCAAGTACATTTTTATCCTCGAATCGCGTATAAAAAGGCCTATAAAGAAGTGAATGATGACGTGACAAGCCTTCCAACAGATCCAGGAGAATTACATTGAACATTTGATACATAAACTGTCATACTAAAAAAATGGTCTTGGTATATATATATAAATTACTCGAAATATAGATTACTATGGTATAAGAAAATGTATGTTTTTTTATTACTTGATTTCTTTGCTCCAAAGACACATCTCTAAATAAATATAAAGGTATCCCAACACAACATCTGGCGACGAATCTGGGATATTAATATACTTATTATATATTCTCTCTAAAGGTATCCCAACACAACATCTGGCTGACTAGGATGGTAAAACTGTTATCCAAGCTCACTACCGCCGAACTGCGCGCGGAGTGTCTCTCAATGGAGTTATGTGACTCGGAAGAAGCCCTTAAAAGTTAACGGAAGCCTGAGCTCGTTTTGCTCCTTCGTCATCATATCGAGTAATGTGGGTGTGACCCTAAGACTTACAACTTCGATTCGGTCCCTACTCCTACTCCTCCTTCTGTCACGGACTCTCTCTCAGGAACAAATCGCTTAGGAGTGTCTCAACCTCCTCCCTTCGACATGTCCGCTCCTCGTAGAGGTCATCGATGGTCGTCCTGGAACGATGAGTTCCAGACTTATCTCTCTCTTTGGGGAGCTGCCCCCAGAGCAAAAGAAGGCTCTTCTCCTCCAACGGTGCAACGCTGGCGCAAAACCCTCTCCATCGAGACTAAAGACGATGAGGACTACTACTCCTCCCTTCTCCATGCCATGACCGAGGCATTCTCCCCCATAGAATCTGTTCTCTATGAACAGTTCTGCCTCACTGAAATGAAGCAAGCAGTTGGTGAGCCCATTGACGACTTCCTTACTCGCCTTAGGGGACAGGCCAAATTCTGTCGGCTCACTTGCACTTCCTGCCAGGCTCCTTATGAGGATGATGTGGTTTTGGTAACCATCACCAAGAACACCTCTAATCGTCAACTTCGTTGGTCTGCATTTGAGCGAAAGGCCATTAAACTGGATGAAGTTGTCCAACTGGGACAAGCACTGGAGTCCGCGGAAGCTCATTCTCGCGAGATGGTGGTGGACATACTGCGATGGCGTCGGAATATAAAGGTCCGAAAGGTTCATGGCGAGCCAAAAAAAAAACGCCCCACAGAAGTTTCATGCTCGTAAGCCGCCTCCTTCTTCTCCTTGAAGAAGCAATGTAAATTTTGCGCGACTCCTCATATCCTCAAGTGGAGACTCTGTCCTGCTGGGGCAAACTATGCCCCAATGTTCTCAATTGGACCACTTTGCGTCCTGTTTTACGATTGGAGTCTCCAACGCTATTACCTGCAACTCCTCACTCTTCTATCTCATTGCTTCCTCCAAAGAGCATTCGTCTCCCTCTTAGTGGAAGGAAAACAAGTCCTTTTCCTACTCGACCTGGGTGCTAATGTGAACATCTTCCCTAAGACTCTCTGTCCTAACTCCCAGATCCGTGGACCTAAAGGACACATTATGACTTTCAGTGGCGGCAAGGTCAAATCTTATGGGGTCATCTCTCTCCCCGTCTCTCTGAAAAGATGCTGCAAAGTTCTAGAATTCGTGGTTACGGATTTGAATCAACCAATCTTAGGCTCAAGTTCTTGCCTCGACTTAGGTCTGGTCTCCCTTCGGCCCAGGCCCGGCGGGATGGACAGGCCTGATGTGGGCCAGGCCCGCCCCCCACTGAGTGACGTGGGCGATTTTTTATGAACGTGCCAACTGTGCCCCCCCCCATAACAACTGTAAGCCCCCCCCCCAAAAAAAAAAGCCTGGGCCTGCTTCGGCCTCCGAGTAATCTCTGCAACTCCACCTCTTGGCCAGAAGAGGACCTCGCTTCAAAAACATTTCTTGGACTTTTTTCGGAAAAACGTCATCACTACGCAGTACATTTTTGGGAAATTCTTTCTTAAAAAAACGTCTTCATTACGCATTACTTTTTTTGGAAATTATTTTCTAAAAAAAAAACGTCATCACTACGCAGTACTTTTTTGGGAAATTATTTTTTAAATATTTGAACGCTGAACGCTAACGGAACGCAAAACATTGAACGGAACGCTAAATTTTTTTGAACGCTGAACGCAAAAAAAGTTGAACGCTCACAAGCCTGCTTATTATATATTCTCTCTAAAGGTATCCCAACACAACACTTTATCTATGTTCTACTAAAGCTTTAAAGGAAAGTAGCGCATCAAGAGCTTTTTGTTCTTATTTTTGATTATTTCTTGGCTTCCTTTCGTTTTTATTTATCCGCTAGAGGCGTTGATGTTGATGCAGCTTAGTAAATAAATACGTAGGAATTTTGGGATATATCAAGTACCCTTGTGACGCATAATGTGACGTAGCCTTAAACAATTGTTTCAATAACATGTCATGTCTATTATTTTTATTGCTCCGTGGAACTTCAAGCTCGATACTCTACATGAAACCTCACCTCCTAGATTATATGTCCTAGATAACCATTTAAGTAAAATCATAATACAGTTGCCTAATGCACTGAATATTACTTATCGTGTGAAATAAGTCAAAAATAGTAGTAGTGAATGAATATTTAAATGGATGTGATGAATGAGATCGAACAACCCGGCATCATGACATATTTTTTAAATGCCAAAGCGACATCTACTGGAAAAAAAGAAAAAAGAGACTCAATGAAAAGCTTTCCAAGCTACCTGCCCCGATGCGCTACTTTACTTTAACGCTTTATGTACTACTATCTATTTATGTTAAGCATCTACTAATATCTATTTAGGATACATACATAGTTTGTGGCAGACGGCAATTTTTTTTTAATTAAGTATCAAGCAAAAAATAGTACGCTGCATCCTTGAGGATCCCAATTGTAAAGCGAAGTGGACTGTATAAGATGATGATATACAAACCCAAAAGGACTGTGATGCTGTATCCCTGATGCAGCGGCAAAACCTAGTTAAATGATTACCTCAATAATAAAGAGACAGAGATGAGAGTATAGGTGTTCTTTATTTCAAGTGAAGGTATCAAACTGAGTACTCCAGTGATAATAATAATAAAAAACCCGCGATGATGCTCTCCAAGTAATGCATCATGCTGTATCAACCAATCAGATCGCTTTGATGCAATGTGTACTTTAAGTACTCAACTAATGCCGGAAATGCCGCCATTAGAGAAAGAGTAAATAAAGAGAACAAGTCCCTGCTTGATATAGTAATAATAAGAATACTAACTGGGTTATATTATTCAAACCCATACTAATATGATAGATTGCCGCGAAACCAATGATACAAGGTCTGAAATAATGCTTCGGAAGTCATTAAGTATTTCCCTGCGAAGCTTTAAGGTTGAAAAAAATAATTTAAACTATAATGTTTATTATGTGTTGTATTAAACACATTTTCGTTATAAATCTAAAATAGATGTATATATTTATGCACATTAATATAATACAAACCTTGCTGATGTGAAAAACAAACAAAAAAGTATTCCTATTCATCGGAACATATTGAGAAAAAAGGTTTGGTGGGTAGATATTTTGTATGTAATGAATTAATATTAATTTAAATAATAAAGATAATCCAAAGGAGCGATATAGTTTAGAAAGTGTGACGTCATCAAGAAAACAGTAAGAGGAATAAATATGTCATATACGACACTGAATTATAGGCAAATCAAATGGCGCTTTTTGAGATAAAAAACATTAAAAAACAGTTTTTATGTGTATATAAACTTTTTGTCTTGCCTATTTGAGTTATTCCTTGGAATTGCATCTGTAAGGAATGAATAAGCATTATAGCATTATAGTAGTTCATCGTACCTAGAATCATTTAAACTTTGTGTAAGTGCTGGGTCATTGAAAAAATAGAGAAACAAAGAGTTAAAAAAGTAAAATAATATAATTAGAAATAAATGAGATTGAAGGATGTATGATGAAATAGAAGTTATATGTAATTAAAAATTGTAATTGACCTGAGCTCATAAAGTTTGATCAAGGAAGATAATAAAAACATCCATAAATGTCATCAGACATCAAAGTTTGATTTGTCACAAATATAGTTTATTGAATTTTTCATGTTTTTTAAAGCTAAAATCGTTATATATTTGAGTTTCGTCGTTATTAAAAATATGAATGGAAGTTTTAATATTAAAAACGCAACATGAAAATATACAATCACGCAATCCCTTACCACTTATTGAGTGTTTTAATTTTGTATAATTATAAACTCAACTTCTGTGTACACAGATACCCTAGGACAGGAGTCGGCAACCCACAGCTTTAGAACTCATGCGGCTCTTTAGAGCTGCCTTTGTGGCTTCCTGGAGCTTCTCCAAAAACGTTAGAAAATGGGAAAAAGAAAAGGAAAATATATACGACCAAATGTGCACCGTATGAAGGTTATATAATTCTTTGCCCCTCCCGACACATTTTTTTATTTTTGGTCCGTTCTGGCCCTTTCAACATTTTGGGTTGCCGACTCCTGTCCTAGGACTACGATGCGGAGCTCTCTTAGGCTTTTTTATGACGTAGTATATATCCTTATTTTACTTGAGAAAGACATGTGACAAAAAAGACAAAAGACAAAAAAAATTATAAAGATAAATAAGAAATTTTAAGTCAATTTTTAAATCGTTTATCACAATTATGATTTGTATTTTTTCATCAGTAGTACAATTTAAATAAATATATATGTATATATATATATATGTATATATATATATGTATATATATATAGGAAAACGACTGGACCACTTTTTTCGCTGGGACCTGGGCAGGCCGAGACTTAAATTTTCAAGCCGGGCCGGGACTTTAATATATTTTCGTTCCTTCGTCATTCTCAAAGTGACGACTTTTTTAGAAAAAAAATTCCAAAAAAAATGATGACATTTTTTAAGAATTTTTTTTCCTTAAAAACCAATTTCTCGAAAGGTTTTTTAATTATTTTTTTTAATCGTTCCTAAAATAACTTCAAGAACTTCAGAATGAAGAACAAACGAACGGATGGGCCAGGACACTAAAAACAGCCGACCTAGCTGGATACCTGGTCGTTTCCTGATATATATATATATATATATATAGATATATATATCAGGCTTGTGAGCGTTCAGCTTTTTTTGCGTTCAGCGTTCAAAAAATAATAGCGTTCCGTTCAGACGTTCCGTTCAATGTTTTTGCGTTCAGCGTTCCGTTAGCGTTCAAATATTTAAAAAATAACAATGTGTAATTTGAAAAATGGAAGTACTATTTAGGGGTTTTATAATAAAAATGAGCCCGAACCGACTTTCAAATGATTATACATTTGTTGACTAGATCAACCCAGGGTTCCCAACCTGGGGTCCGCAGAACGTCTTATTAACTACATAAGAGGGTCGCCAGACTGGAGATTTTTCTATAGGGGGGGGTCGCCAAAGAAAAAAGGTTGGGAACCCCTGATCAAACCCCAACTTGTATTATTTTTTTCCTGACCCGTACAAATAATCAGTATATTAATAGTTTTCCATATATAAAGACAATCATGAAAAAACCAGTCAGCATGAAAGACTTAACTATTTTCAATCTTATTAAAAACAACTTCAGATCAATATATTTGAAAAAGTGTCGAGATGACCAGACTCGCTTATATTCGAATAACGGAGTCCGAGTTCGATATTAAGAATCTGCAAAATAGTATTTTAAACCTTCGATGTATGAGTAACTGGATCCCTACTTTCTTCCGTAATGGATACATTACATTTTAAATTATAATCATATTAAGGTGTATAAATCAAGACAAATACGAGATCAAAGCGATATAATACAAATAATATATAAAACAAATATATGAATGCATCTTATTTTAGAGAGATGTATTTTTTAATCATCTTGTAATATAAAACACATTTAATATTATATAACCAGGCTTGTGATCGGAGTTTTTTCTGATCGGCGATCAATAGCGATATAGCGATATTTGATCGCTGATCGCAGTATCGCAAAAGGTCCTGATCTTTATATCTTTTGATCGTAGAAAATCACTATAAAATAGCGATCCGATCAATTTGTATAATATACCTAAAAAGAAAAAAATGTTTGTAATAAGGATTTTTGAGACAACCCTTACATTTCTTAAAACTTAACTAGCTGTCACATTGACCAAAATACATTCCAACAACTAATATTGTTTAGAAAACACAAAATACAGACTAATACTAATAGAAAAAAGCCAGTGTGTGCTATCCTGATATATTTTTTGTCCTAAAATATACAGACAGGCGCCTATGGAGAAGTCATTGTTTTGGAGCTCATAGGCTATGGAAACATTTATTCTGGCATCTCTTGTAAAATATGCAGACATACCGTCAATGAGGAGCCAAGGTGTTGGAGCTCATAGGCTATGAGAAACAATAATTCTGATATTTTTGTCCTAAAATATACAGACAGGCGCCTATGGAGAAGTCGTTATTTTGGGGCTCATAGGCTATGGGAAACAATCATTTCATTGCCATATAAAGATGAATACTTATAAGGTTTGATGTGTATATTCATTTAAATTTTTACTTAGAATTAGTATTACATAGGTAATTTTTTTTGTTGATCGCAATTAAATTGATCGGATCGCTGATCGGAAAAATCCCTGATCGTTATATCGCTATATCGCAAAGAATTATGATCGCTATTTTGATCGGATCGCTATTTTTTTCATGATCGCTCACAAGCCTGATATAAACACGAATCAACCATTTACTACATTAAATTGAACTTAATATCGTCTTCGTCATTAGAAAATAACTTAATCTCAATATCAATTATTAACATTAAATTTATGCAAGGAACAAACCAAAACGCAAAATATTAACTGCAACTGTTGTAGGGGTAATTTTTTGTCTGATCAATGGCGTCAAATATCTTTTTTTAAAGCAACAACAACAAGTTTCTAGGTCGCTTGGCCTATGGGAATGTGCAAAGAATTGATCTTACATTCTCAGAGTACTTTGGTGAGACATTGCGACCATCATGGTTAAAATCTACATATCTGCTATATCCAGGAGAAGCCAAAATAATAAATTATCATCTATAGTCATCATACATCCATATACAATTGTGAAGTGCGAGTATAAAATGTTTACAAACTATGCTAATTACTAGGAAGCGTACAGGGACTAACCTTGTAATATATATTTTTGTTTGCTCGTAGACTGTCATTTATTCTCCATGACGAAATGAAAAAAGCTGAAGAAATTAATACTGTCCTCGTATCCGATTCCTAAGATTTTAAACTCTCGAGCCCTCCTATCCGAGTCCTAATATTTAAGTTATCGAGTCCACGAATCCGAGTCCATCAAAATGAGCAAATCCATGATTCCGAGTCTACAGCCCAGATGAATATCCCGTAGTCAGACTTAATCTCAACTTATTTCAACATAGTTTCATACCTAAATACTAAATAAGTTGTTTATTTGTAATAAGAATGAATATGAATAAAAGGTCATTCAATGTGTGTAATTTTTGTCACTTGGGTAAAATTTAAGGAAAAGTGCTTTACTATTCTATAGAGAGTTCTTGGGAGAGTAGTTTATAAGTTCTTCTTATAATATTTCATCCCCTTGTTTATATCCCAGAAAAAAATACTTAATCAAAACTACATTGAAATGTTTGGAAAAATTGAACGCTGAACGCTGAACGCAAAACTGATTTTTTGCGTTCAACGTTCAGCGTTAAAAAAAAGTTGCGTGCCGTTCAGCGTTCCGTTCATTGAACGTGCGTTCAGCTGAACGCCGTTCAATTTTGCGTCCGTTCACAAGCCTGATATAATATATATATTA